>JAQZBX010005310.1:0-56880 GCA_029593785.1 Cabassous unicinctus
TATGCCGCGTAAAAGGAAAAGGAAGGAATGTCCAGTTGCCCGTTATTGACTAACCAGTCCAGCGCCCAATGAGGCATATTTCTCAAGGAGTCCAACAGTAGCCCCATACCGTTTTGGCCCTCCTTTGCAGTGCTTTGCCTTGCACCCAGCGGTACCAATCACAGCATAAGCTAGGAGCATGTTTTTGCAGGTAAACAATGTAAAAAGGAAAGATATCGCTATTATGATTAAGATTATAACCAGGGTGAAAGAGGCCCCAAGTTCTGAAGTGCCCAGTCCTCCTCAGTAAGTCGGGTATCCTTGATCCCTCCTTGACCAGCCGCAGACCTTGTCTCGCATCTGGTCTTGTCGAGAGCTAAGCACCTCCATTGATGGCCGCCACAGTCTTAGTTTGCTAAAAGCTACCAATGCAAAATACCAGAAGTGGTTTGGCTTTTACAATTGATATTTATTAGGTTAAAGCTTACTGTTCTGAGGCTGTGAAAATGTCCAAATCAAGGCATCATCAGAGATGCTGTCTCACTAAAGGTCAGTTTTGGAGATCCTGGACTTCTGAAACATGGCAAGGCATAATGGCAGGCAGTCTCTGTTGAGTTCTCTGCCTTCTCCTCCAGGCTCACTTTCTCGCTGACCTCAGCTGTGGGTGATCAGGCACATAGCAGGGAATAATGCAGCGATTCTCTTCTCATCTCCCCTTGGCTTCTCTATGGCTTTTTTCCTGTGTCTCTCTGCTTTCTGAACTCCATTTATAAAGAACTCAGGAAGAGGGTCAAGACCCATTCTGGGTCATGCCTCTTGAATCAATTCAATCAAAAGCCCCCAACTGAATCCAATCCAATCAATAGGTCCCCACACCCACAGGGATAGAACAATTTAAGAACATACTTTTTGGGGGTCCACATAAAAGACTCAAACCAATACAGAATACAATTCATGTAAAGTGTACATTCAATGGTTTTTGGTATAATCACAGAATTTTGCAATAGTCACTGCTATCAAATTTAAAGCATTTTCATTATTCCACAAAGAAAAATCCCCTATCCCTTAGCAGTCACCTCTCAATCCCTCTATTCTTTCCCTGCTGTACATAACCACTAATTTAATTCCATCAGTATAAATTTATTTCTATTTACATTTTATATAAATGGAGTCAAACAATATGTAATGCTTTGTATCCGGTTTCTTTCACTTAACCTTCTTATATTTGTACTGTTGACCACACTCATCATCCACAACAGGGGTCACTATGTTATACAGCCCATTATTTCATCCTCTAGCTTTCCCTATAATAAAATACACAGCCCTAAAATTTCTCTTTCAACCACAATCATACCCACATATTAATGCTGTTAATTGCATTCACTATAATGTGTTATCATCACCTCCATCCATTTCCAAACTTAAAAAATTAACGTTATAGCAAATTCTGCACAAATTAAGCCTCAGATCCCCCTTTTAATAAAAGGAGCAATCCACTAAGAAGAAATAACCATCATAAATATTTATGAACCTACCCATGGCAACCATTGGCAAAATTGAAGGGAGAAATAGAGATCTCTACAATAATAGTTGATGACTTCAATATGCCACTCACATCAATACATAGACTATCTAGTCAGGATATCAGTAAGGAAACAGAGAACACATTGATTCAGAGAATGATTAATGAACTAGACCTAACCAATATGTACAAAACATTGTACCCCAAAACAGCAGGATATACATTCTTCTTAAGTGCACATGAGTTATTCTCCAGGGTAAACCACATGTTGGGTCAAAAAACAAGTTTCAACTTTAAAAAGATTGAAATTATACAAGGAATTTTTCTTTGATAATAATGAAATAAAGTGGGAATCAATAACAGGTAGAGAAATGGAAAATCCACAAACATATGGATTTAAACAAGCAGTGGGTCAAAAAGAAATTACAACAGAAATCAGTAAGTATCTTGAAACAAATGAAAATGAGAAAGCAGCATATCAAATCTTATGGGATACAGTAAAGGCAGTGCTGAGAGGGAAATTTATTGCCCTAAGTGCTTAAATGTTTACTTTAAAAAAAAGAAGAAAGAGTTAAAATCAAAGACCTATTGTACACCAGCTGGAATTAGAACAAGAACAGCAAACTAATCCCAAAGCAAGCACAAGGAAGGAAATAAAGTTTAGAGCAGAAATAAATTAAAGTGGAATTTAAAAATTAAAAGAATTACACACCATGATCATGTGGATTTTATCCCAGGTATGAAAGGATGGTTCAACACAAGTAAATCAATTAACATAATACACACATTAACAAAATGAAGAGGAAAAAACACACATGATCATCTCCATTTACACAAAAAAAGCATTTGAGAAAAATCCAGCATCCTTTCTGGATAAAAGCATTTAGAAAATAGGAATAGAAGGAAACTTCCTCACCATGATAGAGGACATATATTAAAAACCCACAGCTATGATTATACTCAATGGTGAAAGACTGAAAGCTTTTCCTCTAAAATCTGCAACAAGACATATATGCTCACTTTCACTACTGTTATTCAACATTATGTTAGAAATTCTAACCTGAGCAGATAGGCAAGCAAAAGAAATAAAAGGTATTCAGATTGGAAAGGAAGAAGTAAAACTTTCACTATTTTCAGAAGACATGAACCTATATAAATAGAAAATCCCCAAAAATCTGCAACAAAGCTACTAGAGCTAATATAATCAGCAAAGTGGCAGGGTACAAGATCAACACCCCAAAATTAGTGGTGTTTCTAATTTTTGCTTAATAATAAGCAATCTAAGGAGGAAATCAATAAATTAATTCCATTTACAAGAGCAACTAAACAATCAAATACTTAGGAATAAATTTAACCAAGGAAGTAAAGGACTTTTACACAGAAAACCATAAAACATTGCTAAAAGAAATCAAAGAAGACCTAAATAAATGGATAGACATACTGTGTTCATGGATTGGAAGACTAAATATTGTTAAGATGTCAATTCTACCTAAAAGGATTTTCAGATTTAATTTAATCTCAATCAAATTCCAACAGCTTACTTTGCAGAAATGGGAAAGTCAATTATCAAATTTATTTGGAAGGTAAGAGGCACCAAATGGTTAAATAATTTTGATAAAGAAGAACAAATTTGGAGGACTCACACTTCTTGAAATTAAATCATCTTACAAAGCTACTGTATTCAAAACAGTATTGTATTGGTACAAGGATAGAGGTATTGACCAACGGAATTGAATATTGAGCTCAAAAAGAGACACTCACATCTATGGTCAATTTATTTTTGACAAGGCTGCCAAGTCCACTCAATTGGGGAAGAACAGTCTCTTCAACAAATGGTACTGGAATAATCGGAGAATCACATGCAAAAGAAGGAAAAGGATTCTTATCTCACACCATATAGAAAAATTAACTCAAAAAGGATCAAAGACCTAAAATATAAGAGCCAGGACTATACAACATCTAGAAGATAATGTGAGGAAGCCTTTTCAGGGTGTTGTGTTAGTCATTGGTTCTTAGATTTTACATGCAAAGCACAAGCAATGAAAGAAAAAAAAATAGATAAATGGAACAACCTCAAAACTGAAAATGTTTGCATATCAGAGGACTTTGTCATGAAAGTGAAAAGACAAACTACTCAATGGGAGAAGCCACATATCCAATAAGGACTTAACATCCAGAATATATAGAATATCCTACAACTCAAAAATAAAAGGCGAAACAACTCAATTAAAAGTGGGGAAAAGACTTGAATAAACATTTTTCTAAAGATGATATACAAATGGTTATAAAGCATATGAAAAGATTGCTCAATATCATTAGCTATCAGTGAAATGCAAATTGAAACCACAAGATATCATTTCCCATCCAATAGAATGGCTATTATTAAAAATAACAGAAAATTGCAATTGTCAGAGATGATGCAGAGAAATGGCAGCACTCATTCTTTGCTAATGGCAATGTAAAACGGTGTACCTACTGTGGAAGACAATTTGGCTGTTCCTCAGAAAGTTACATATAGAATTACCATATGACCCAACAATCTTGCTACTAGGTATATACCCAAAAGAACTGAAAGCAGAGACTTGAACAGATATTTGCAAACCAATTTTAATAGCAGTGTTATTCATAATTGCCAAAGGATGGAAGCAATCCAAGTGTCCATCAACAGATGAATGTAGAAACAAAGTATGGTATATACATACAATGAGATATTATTCAGCCTTAAAAAAGAAGTGAAGTCTTGATGCATGTGACAAGATGGATGAACCTTGAGGATATTATGCTGAGTGAAATAAGCCAGACACAAAAGGACAAATATTGTATGATATTGTGGATATGAACTAATTAAAAAAGTAAACTCATAGAGTCAGAATCTAGAATCTAGGTTACCAGGAGATGGATTAGTGTTAAGATTGGTGTTACAAAATGGGTTGTTGATGTTTAGTATGTACAGAATTCTTATTTAGGTTGATTGTAAATGTTTAGAAATGGATGGTTGTGATCATAGCACATTATTGTGAGTATGGTTAGTAGCACTGACTTATATAGGTGAATGTTTTTAAAAGGGAAATTTTAGGTCATATTTGTTGCAAGAATTAAAATTAAAGGATAAAACATAGGACTGTATAACACAGTGAACCCTAATGTAGATGATGGATTACAGTTAATAGTACAAGTATAAGAATTTTCATTCATGAATTATAACAAATAGATGAAATGAATACCAGGTGTTAATAACAGGGTGGTCAGATGGGCAGCAGATGTAGCTCAAGTGTTTGAGTGCCTGCTTCCCATATATGAGGTCCCAGGTTCAATCCCTGGTACCTCCTAAAAGCAAAAACAAACAAACAAAAAAACCTACTCTCATTGGGCAGCGGCTGTAGCTCAGTGGTTGAGTGCCTGCTTCCCATGTATGAGGTGCTGGGTTAAATTCCCAGTACCTACTAAAATAATAATAATAACAATAATAATAATAATAAGGTGGTATATGGTGGAAAATATGCCTAATGTAAACTATGGATGATAGGTAATAGTGCTATATTTTAATAATCTTTCATTAATTGTAACAAAATGTTCCTCACCAATGGAAGGTGTTGGTGGAGGGGTGATATATGGGAATCCTGTATTTGTGGGTCTGTATACCCACAATTTCCCTAATAAAATTTTTTAAAAGAATCAAAGAAAGAAGAAAATGGACTGAATATTTGATTTTATTATAGTATTGTTAAATTTTTGTAGGTACAAATTATTAAAGTTGTTTTTTTAAAATTCTCATCTTTTAGAGATACTTATTGTTATAGTTACAGATAAAATAATATGAAGTGATAGAGATAGAAAACAGATTACTGGTTACCAGGGGCAGAGGAAGGGAAGAAGGGAATGGAGAGTCAATGTTTAGTAGGTACATTTTCCCTTTAGGTTGATAGACTAGTTTAGGAAACAGATGGCGGTGTTGGTAGCAGAACAATGTCAATGTAATTATGCCACTGAATTGCATGCTTGGATGTAGTGAAAATGGGAAAATTTATATCATATATATATTCATATATATTACCACAGTTTTTCAAAAAAATTATGTGCTGTCTTGAATTTGTTTCAAAAACATCTAGAATGTGGGTTGGAAAAGTGGCCGAGTGTACAGATGGAAAATGTTTGGCCATAGTTGTTAATTGTAGAAGCTAGGTGATAGATATGTGAGGGTTAAATATTTCTCCTTCTAGTTTTGTATATGTTTGGCATTTTATGCAATGTTTTTTCAAAAAGAGAAAAAAATTCAGTTGGCCGTAAGACCTGAGGGTTTATTTCTGAAATCTCAATTCAATTTCATTGGTCTATATACCTGAACCTGTGCCAGTACTATGCTGCTTTCATTACTGTAGCTTTTAATAATTTTTTAAAAAATAGGGACATGTGAGTTTTCCAACTTTGTTATTTTTCAAGATGTTTTGGCTTATTGGTACCCTTTCCCTTCCATATAAATTTGATGACTGGCCTTTTCATTTCTGTGAAGAAGGCTGTTGGGATTTGTATTGGGATTTCATTGAATCTGTAAATCACTTGGGGTAAAATTGACTTCTTAATGATATTTAGTCTTCCAGCCCATGAACACAGGTTCCTTTTATTTAACTCTTTGATTTCTATCAGCAATGTTTTTAATATTTCCAGGTATAAGCCCTTTACACCCATCATTATGTTTATTCCTTGATATTTCATCCTTTTAGTTGCTATTGTAAGTGTATTTTTCCTTGATTTCATCTTCAGATTGCTCAATACTAGTACATAGAATCACCACTGATTTTAAGTGTTGTTCTTTCCCCTGTCACTTTGCTGAGATCATTCATAGTTGTAGTAACTTTGTTTTGAACGTTTCAGGATTTTATATATATATAGGATCAGGTCACCTGCAAATAGGTGTTTTTGTTTTAGTTTGCTGAATGCTGCCTGAGCAATATACCAGGAACAGGCTGGCTTTTGTAGTGGGAATTTACTGAGGCTGTGAAAATGTCCAAATCAAGGCATCATCAGAAGACTGGCCATTGGTGATCTTGGTGTCATCTCCCGCATGGCAAGGCACACAGGCATCTGCTTCTCTTCTGGGTCTTGCTGCTCCAGCCTCTTGCTACTCCATCTATTTCTTCCTGTCTCCCAGAGTCCTTTCTGAGCTCCTGGGTCCCTTCTCTCTGTCTCTGCAATTTTTTCTTTGTGTGTTCCTGTGTCTGTGGATTTTTCTCTCTCCCGTTTTATAAAGGACTTCAGACAGAGGACCAAGATCAACCATGGGTCATGCTTCACTGAAGTAATCCAATCAAAGACCCCCAACTGAATCTTATCCAAACAACCCACCCACAGGAAGGGATTGGCTTCAAGAGCATGATCTTTACAGGGATCCACAAAAACTCTTCAAACTGTCACAGTTTTATATCTTCCTTTCAAATATGGATGCTGTTTATTTTCTGTTCTGCCTAATTGCTCAGGCTAGACTTCTAGTACTATAGTGGATAACAGTGGTGACAGTGAGTTGATTGTCTGGTTCCTCATCTTAGAAGGAATCTTTCAATCTTTCATGCTTGAGAGTGGTGTTAGATTTGGGTTTATCACGTTGAGGAATTTTCCCTCTAGTCTTAGATTTCTAAGTGTTTTTCATCATGAAGGGGTGCTGAATTATCTCAAATGTCTTTTCTACACCAATTCAAATGATTTTTTTTATCCTTTCTTCTTTTAATGTGTATTACATTAATTGATTTTCTTATGTTGAACCAATTATGCATATCTGGGGTAAATCTCACTTAATCATAGTGTGTAACTCTTACTCTGCTGTTGGATTTTTTTTTAATATATTTTTTAAAATACTTAGATCACATAAATGATACTTTAAAAATATAGGGGATTCCCATATGCCCCAATCCCCACACCTCCCACACTTTCCCACATTAATAACATTCATTGCAATTGATGAACACATTTTGGAGCATTGCCAGTAAGCATGGATTAAAGTTTTGCCGTATTTCGTTGAGGGCTTTTGCATCCATATTCATAATGGATATTTCTTTTTAATTTTCTTTTGTGTGTGTGTGGTATCTTCATCTAGCATTGGTATTAGGGTGATGCTAACATCATTGAATTAATTAGGAAGTGTTATCTCCTCTTCAAGTTTTTGGAAATGTTTGAACAGGATTGATATTAATTCTTAGAATATTTGATAATATTCACCAATGAAGCCATCTAGTCCAGAGCTTTTCTTTTTGGGAGGTTTCTTGTATTGTTTTTAATTTTTATTACTGAGTCAATCTCTTTACTTGTTATTGATCTATTGAGAACTACTATTTCTTTTGGGGCAGTGTAGGCAGAATTTGTCCATTTCACCTAGGTTATCTAATTTGTTGGCACATTGTTGTTAAATGTATCCTCTTATAATCATTTTTATTTATGTGTGGATGGTAGTAATGTTACACTTTTCATTTCTGGTTTTAGTTATGTATTTCCTCTCTTTTTTTCTTCATCAATCTAGCTAAAGAATTATTGATTTTATTGATCTTTTAAAAAATACAACTTTTGGTTTTGTTGATTCTTTCTATTTTTTTATTCTCTGTTTGCTTTATATCCATTCTAATCTTTGTTATGTCCTTCCTTCTGCTCACTTTGTATTCAGTTTGCTTTTTTTCTAGTTTCTCCAGGTGCAAGATTAGGTCTGTGATTTGAGATCTTTCTTCTTTTTTAATGTAAGCATTTAGATGTATAAATTATCCTCTCAGCACTGCCTTTGCTGCATCCCATAAGTTTTGATATGTTGTGTTTTCATTTTTATTTGCAGTGACATATTTCCTAATTTCCCTTGTGATTTCTTCTTTGAGTGATTGGTTGCATAATAGTTCATTTTTTATTATCCACGTATTTTTAAAAAGTTTCCAGTGCTGTTATTGATTCCTAGTTTCATTCCATTGTGCTCAAAGAAGAAACATTTTATGATTTCAATATTTTTTAATTTATTGAGAAGATTTTGCTACCTAACATATAATCTGTCCTGGAGAATGACCAACATGAACTAGAAAGAGTGTACATTTTGCTGCTGTTGGGTGAAATGTTCTATATGTTAGGTCTATTTGGTTTATGAGAGCATTCAAATCCTCTGCTTCTTTATTGAGCTTCTGTCTATATGTACTATCTATTATCAAAAGTGGTGTATCAAGGGCTCCTACTATTAATGTACAACCATCTATTTCTCCCTTCAAATATGTCAATGTTTGCTTCATATCTATTGAGGCTTTTCTGTTAGATGCATATATATTTATAATTCTTATGCCTTCATGTTGAATTGACCACTTTATCCATATGTAGTGACCTTCATTGTCCCTTATAACTTCTTTTTTACTTAAAGTTTTTATTTTCTTCATTAGCATAACTACCCCAGCTCCTTTGGCTGCTATTTATATGGTATATAATTTTCCATACTTTCACTCTCAACTGACTTTTGCCTTTGAATTTAAAATAAGTCTCTTGTAATCAGCATAAGGTTGGTTCATGCTTTTTTGCCCATTCTGTCAATTTCTGCCTTTGACTGGTTAGTTTATCCATTTATATTTAAAGTAACTACCGGTATTTCAGTATTTTATTTTGCCATTTTGCTATTTGTTCTTTGTAAGAATTCTACAATTTTGTTGCTCACTTCTTTCATTAATGCCTTATTTCATATTTATTTGTGTTTTTTTTTAATAGAGTACCATTTTGAGTCTCTTCTCATATCTTTCTCTATAATTTTTCCATATAGTTTATTTATGTTTATCATGGGGCTTAAATTTCACATCCTAAATCTATAATAATAATGTTTGATTTAATACCAACTTAATTTCACAACATACACATACACTATTTCTATGCCCTTCTATCCACCCACCTTTTGGTTCTTTTTAAAAATTATATCTTTATACTTTTTATGCCTCAAATTATAGATTCATCGTTACTTTTTATGCATTTGCATTTTAGAACCTGTAAGAAGTAAAAAAAAAAATGCATTACATACCAAAAAAAAATACAATAAAATATGACTTGCATTTTTAATTACCCATATGGTTACCTTTACTGGAGGCCTTTATTTATGCTGCTTTGATCCACTGTCTAGTGTTATTACCATTCTGTCTGGAGCACTTCCTTTAGCATTGCTTATAGTGCAGCTCTCATGGTGATGAACTTCCTCAGATTTTATCTTGTAATTCGAGAATGTTTTAATCCCACATTTTTGAAAGACAGTGTGACTGGATAAAATTAAAAATCTCGGATAGCAATTGTTTTCTTCCCCACTTTAAATATTTCATCTCAATGCCTTCTTGCCTCTATGGTTCCTGATGAGAAATCAGCCTTAATCTTAGTGGGACTCCCTTATATATTACATGTTGCTTTTATCTTGTAGCTTTCAGAACTCTCTCTTTGGCCTTGACTTTGTCTGGGTAGTATGTGTCTGGGCATGGTTCTTTCCAAGTTTATCCTGTTTGTGGTTTGTTGGGATTTTGAATGTGTATATTAGTATCTTTCTTTTTTTTTTTTAATTAATTAATTAATTAATTTTAAGTAAACTTTAGAATACATAAATGTTACATAAAAAACATAGGAGATTTCCATATGCCCCACTCTCTACCCCTCTCACTTTTTCCCACATTAACACATCCTTCATTAGTGTAGTACATTTGTTAAAATTGATGAACACATTTTGGAGCATTGCCACTAAGCATGGATTATAGTTTATGTTGTAGCTTACACTCCCTCCTGCACATTATTGTAGGTTATGGCAAGATATATAACAGCCTGTATCTGTCATTGCAATGTCATTCAGGACAATTCCCAAGTCCCAAAAATGCCCCATATTACACCTGTTTTTCCCTCTCCCTCCCCTCAGAACCTCCAGTGGCCACAACCTCCATATCAATGATGTAAGTTCTTCCATTGCTAGAATCACAATAAGTCTATAGTAGAATACCAGTAAGTCTACTTTAATCCATAGTTCATTCCCCATCCTGAGGATTCTGGGATGGTGATTCCCATTCCATCTCTAATTGATTGGCTGCTTCGATCCCATAGGGCAGATAGATGGAACTTTCTTGCTTGCAGTTGCAGACTCTCTCTGATCCTGGGGATGGTCATTGTCCATCATCATCTCCTTGTTAGTTGTCTTGGGTGAGACCAATGCACTGGAGAGTAGGTGCTGGAATTCTGTTGAGATTCTAATGTTAAGAAGTTTACTGCAGTTATTTCTTTTAATATTCCTTCTGTCCCTTTCTCTCTTTCTTCTCTGTTGGGGATGCCCATACTGCATATATTTGCAAGTTTGATGGTGTCCCACAGGTCCCTTAGGCTCTTCACTTTTTTCATTCTTTTTTTCTTTCTGCTTCTCAGGCTGAATCATTTCAATTGTCTTAAGCTTGAGTTCATTGACTCTTTTTTTATGCTGACAATCTGCTGTTGACAACCTTTAGATAATTTTTCATCTCCGTTACTTTTGTCATCATTGCCAGTATTTCTGTTTGGCTCTGTTTTAAATTTACATCTCTTTAATGATGTTCACTCATTGTTTTCCTGATATCCCTTAATTCCATGCTTATGCTCTCCTTTTTCTCCTACAGCATCTTAGAGACCATTTTTTAAGTCTTTGAGTGGTATTTCTAAAATTTGGCCTTTCTCGTTGATAGTTTCTGGATTTTTTATCGCATTCCTTTGTATGGCCCATCATTTCCTATTTCTTTGCTTGTCTTGTAATCTTTTGTTGTACACTGAATATTTTAAAGTGCTAACTCTGGAATTTAGGCCCTGAGCTGTCTGTTATTTATGATTATGTGCCAGGGCTAAGCAAAACAAACAAACCAATGCAAAATAAAAACACATTTTGCTGTCTTTACAAATGGGCTCTGAGTTGGCTGGTGCTCTCCTTCAAAATTTAGACCTTGTTTCAAAAAGATCAACCCAAGATGAAACAGAAGTATACAGTACTCTCCATCTTTACTGAGTCTTGTCCTTGGCTTTTGCTCCCTTGTGATCTTAAGGATTCCCCCATTTACAGGCATTCAAATGTCCCCTCTACTCTCTATGAAATAGACTTCCTACCTCCAGATGCTCTATTATGATTCCTAAGGAAGATAATCTTTTGCCCCAGTACATTTTGGTTTCCATGTTTCCTATATTTCTTTATCTAACATCAAGCTACTTTTGCTTGCAGGACAAGTTCAGAGAGGATGAGACAGAGTCTCATTTCCTGGTTAAGTCTTTCAGGCTACCACCAGATAGACTGGCACTTGCATATAAGCATCCCAGTATGTGCATAGGGATTACTCTGTTCCTTCTGTAACAGGGCCAGAGATTCACAATGGACATGCAGCCTGACATTACACTGTCCTAGGGAGGGTGTGGGGGAGATCCCAACAAAGATACCATGAGCTTCTACTATCAGTTTTTAAAGCTGTGCTTTCTTGATTTGGTACTTACACAGGTATTGCAACCTTTTTACTGTTTCCCTGAGTTCTGAGGAAGATGACAGTTTTTGTTAGTTGTTCAAAGATTCTTTTGAGGAATGGCACCCTGGAGTGTCTTACACAGTCATTTTGGTCCACAGATAATATACTTTTTTGACTCAAAGTTTGAAAGTAATTGAAAGAAACAAGAGTCAGGAAAATGGCAATGAAATATCAGCCTGTTACTGAGTTAAACATGGTTTGGAGATTTTGGCTCACATGCATAACATCAATGTACTATCAAATATGAACCCTAAAAATCCTTCTGATTGCCACTCACTCATAGGAAAGTAAAGAAATGGAATGGTCTCAAATATTTCTGTCCAACTCTCAATAGCCTCCACATTTAAAGGAGCAGAACTTTTATACCTAGTCTTACTTCTTATCTAAGACCAGGCAAGATCAAGTGGAACTGAACCATGTGTCTCCATGTATTTAGCATGACTCCACTAATCATATAATATGCTTTTCCTTCTCAGAGGAATATCAAGAGGAGAGGAAATTTTGTTCATCAGTAACAACGCATACATTTTATATGCCAAAGGCATAATTTTATTATCATAGATAAAGAAGAGTTTTAACAGACTTATTATTAAAATGCATTCAGGATACAAAGCTCTAACTCATCCACTCTGGTAAAAATCATAATTTGTAGCAAATTTCTCTCAATCTCAGGAATTAGTTAACACACGGGTTCCATTTCATCATATTTTGTAACCAGATCCTTTTGTAAGATGATTAAAATATACGTTAACTTCAAGTTAGGTATTTGATGTCTGCTGGATCATTTTTTGTTTGTTCGTTTACTAAACTACTTGCCTTGTTTAGTGCTTGCTTTAACAATTCTTCATTGAAATATTTGTTCCTGTCTTGCAACTGACCCAGAACTGATTCATGAGTGAAATTCTTGACCTCTCTGCTCTCATTCTCAACCTTGGGGAAATGTATGATGCCATTTTTTGTGAGTGTGAGTGCTTGTCTATCAGTTTTTAAGAATATGTCATCCCTGCCCTTTACCTAGTTGATTGCCAAAGTATATGGTTCTATATTAAGTCAATAAAATAAAAGAATATCTAGATTCCAGGTTTTTGACAGAAAATATCACCTTTAACTCTAGTCTGTCAACTCATATCAAAAGCTTGGTCATGGGAAATAATAATCATAAAAATAGATATGTAAGTCATTTATCTGACTTACATTTTTGGAGGAAATGATGTCAGGAGTGAGGCAGTATAAAGTACCCATTAAAAAGTATGGTTTATGGAACTAAACCATTTTGGGTAGAAATGTGATTCAGTCACTTACACACTATGTGAAGAAGATAGCATGGCTTTTCATATGTTGCCTCTTCTGTAAGATAAAGTTATTTGATTCATATAGAAAAATGCTTCAAAGAATTCCTAGTCCTAGAATTTTCCTTACAGTTGGCTGCTTTTATTATAATTTATATATTTAAACTCTTATTTTAGCCAGTTTTAAAACTCTTATATTTATAGTAACTTGTAGCAGTGCAGACTGTTCACTGTTATATCCCTAAAATCAATTTTATATTCCATCATAGAATAAATGTTCAATAATTATTTGTCAAATAGATGAATTTGACATGGATCCCTAATTTTACCATTTGATTTACATCCACCATTCTTCCTTGAGAGATAGTAAAAAGCATTATACAAATGTAATATTCCCTTTATTTGGGGCAAGATGTCAAGAGAAATGTTAATAAAATTACACAGTACACACTTTATGAGTGTTCATAGAAAAAAAGTGAACAACTAGGTTTGTTTTTGTCAGATGAACACTGATTTTTTCCTTTGTTTTGTTTGATAAGCTCAATGACAAATTCAAAGAACATCTATGAAATCATATAAATTCTAGTGTTGTGGATGCATAATTTTTACCTGCTTTTAGTATCCCTTCACTAAATTTTTCCATTTATATATTTTCATTCTCTTATTGTTATATAAATAACTATATGCTTCCTGAAATATTTTTATGAGGCAGGACAAAATTTATTAACATTATAAGCTTTATATGTGTAAAAATTCTAAGCATTTGCCATTTTTACCCATTTAACTTCTCCCATATACTATATTTGTGACTGTTACAACCCAACTCCTGAAGGGTACAAGTTGGTGTGGTTACAAGACCAAAGAACACATCTGGCAAAGTCAGGCATAAACTTTATTGGGACTTACAGACAGGAGAGAATCTCTGATGACAGCAGTTCAGAGAATGAAGATACCACTGCACACAAAAATGAGAAAATGAGGGTTGATATATAAAAGATTTCAGAACAAGGACATTCCATAGGGTATGAAAACAAAGTTACTGCTAGGGTCATGTGAAGCATTAGCATGGGGTCTGGTGATATTTTCACTATGCTCGTAGGAAGGACATTTACCAAAGATTGTTACTGCTTTGTGAAGATTATAGTTTATGATACTATTTTTGCATTCTCTCCCCTCTGGGAGGATTGTTAACCATTAGCTTATGCCTCGGTCATGCAGGCAGCTCTGTGCTGAGGACTTAGAGGGAGACCCTCGGTCCCCACAATCCAACCTCACATAGCATCCTACGTTGACCATAGGACAAGCATTATACATTCCACAGAATATTATGGGAGTGGTCGGGAATATATACACAACATTGAATATTAATGAGGGCACAGGTCCCACCTTGTGATGCAGTAAGAATATCTAAAGCTGTTCTATTTTGTAAAACTACCTTTCTTAGTTGGGTAGTTTCTTTGTTTAGTAAAGAAATTGCTACTTTGGAGTCATGAAGGGCTTGAGCAGTGTGATTGGCTAAAGCCATGATGTGTTTTTCAATGATAATTGCAGCAACACCTGGCACAAAAACAACCAATGGGTAGAACCACCAAGGGGCATGATTTACTCTATATCTAGCCTTGATAGTAAAATTACACAACTCAGGGAGTAACCACCTCACATCACAGGTTCCCTCTTGTCGTTCCATGCAGATAGGAGAGATGAGATCTATGGTTACAGACTCAGCTGCTAACCATCTTAAACCATTATGTACAGCAAATCCTAATAAAGGTCTGGGCTTATTCACCTGGTCCCTAACAAGAGAAAAAATTTTACAAGTCTCATTGAAGACGGCAGTTGAATCTCAGTCTTAAATGAGAAGATCTTGTTCTAAACTTGTCATTGAGTCGTATTCTGCCACAGCAGGTGTTCTACACTGTCCAATCTTCAGGACATATGGTCCAAGAAGACCAGTAGCACCTAAAAATGATAAGTCTGTGCAAACCCAACATTGGGTTTGATTGTGGGCATGGATTACTGCTGAAGCCCTCTGGAGAGGGATATTGGCTAGGGCACTAAGGGCAAAAAGAAAGATGTTTATGGGGAACAATAAGGGGCAGATTGTGCTGGCCTAACAGTACACAAGCAACATTTTCATTAGTAGATAACAAAGTAGTCTGGGACTTTCAAACTGGACCTCATGACTGGGGTCTTTGGTGGGCTTTATTTTGACCAGCTGCCTTCCTTATTTCCTATTCTAACCTGCCTAAACTTTCCCTTCAGAGAGTTTTCACTCTTATTCTTAAGTGCAAGTTGAAGGGCAATGGTCATTCTTCTGTAGCTGCTTTCTGCTGGTTAAGGACAATATCCCTGCCTGATGAGGAGGTGTGAAACTCTGGCTATTCTATTGAGGGAAGGCACCATGATTGGAACTGGATGAAATCCCCACATGACTAATACCTTGTTCTGGAAGGTATTGATTCTGGAAGAAATAAATTTACATTAGAATTTTGAAGATACATGTTCCTACTAAAAGGATAAAGACAATAGTAGTACGTGGCCCCCAAAAGTGGGCCAGCCATGACATACTGGACTATGGGAATGAGAAAGGCTAGGTGACTCCAGAGGCTACATCATCCCAAAGCTGATAGGCCTGATCTTATAAGTTTCAAATGCTATCTAGGAAACTGCCATCCCAATTCCCACAGAGATTATGTCTAAGACAGCTGAGAGAAGTATGAACAGAGGCACTGCCCTAGATATAAAAACACAAAGGCAATGTAGGCAACAAGAAAATAAGCATGTGGCAAGCAAAATAAAGACAATACTTAAGAGAGACATTCTTTTGTCTTATAGGTATGTTCATTAATTACTTAGAAAATGAATTAAGTTTACAAAGACTTTTAACACATTCAATATCCTTCCACATATGATCTAAAATAGAAGACATATTATTATATCTATCAGATATATAAGTATAGCACTTAATAGTAATCAATACACAAGGTCCTCTTTGAGCTGTAGTTAATAGATCTAAACTCCAGGTTCACAAAACCATACATGTTGTCTCTCCATGGGAACAGGCCATAATGTCAATTGTGTCTATTTAGGTTCTACTCACATTACTCTGGTAATTCTTGCTCCACTTGGTATATACTTCACACAGCCAGCATACTTCATCACTGTTGGCCCTAGAGAGAAGCTCCAGTGTTTCACTGACCTGGTGAATAGCGCCCTTTGGCACTATGAAACAGAGGCAGTCTGGAGGCAATGTTCATTGTAAATCAGGCCAGCTGCTGCAGGAGTCCAAAACTGCAATATACTTTCCATCCACTTCAAGAGCCATGTCCAGAGATGTGATAGATGCCTTTATTATTTTAAGGGTCACAGTGACCAACCTAGCCAATAACTCAATTAGGGAGGCACCATGCAGGGCACTTGAGGCCTGGTTTGAATGCACAAGCATGTTTGATAATACTTAAGTCTATCTCTTAATTTTCTATACACTTTCTAAATATTTCCAATGCAGTTTATAACATATTAAATGAACTTAACTATTTTTAGGACTTTACTTTTTATTTCTAATAAAATTAACAGGTATTTTACTTTAGGAGTATAGGAAAAACTACTTTGTCCATTATTTTATGAAAACCTAAGATTCCCAATGGAATCAAGATTTCTTCCCCTACCACCACTTTAATATGCAGATTGAGATGGTCTCTGACAGGTTTACTTTTTATGAAGTTACTGTTTTGTTATCAATATCAATTCAGGTTTTCTAATTAATAATGGCTTTCTGGAATTAGCCGTTTAAATACTTCAGTTTAGAAGATGCTTTTGAAAACTTCCTGTAACCAACCATAACCACTTAGTTACTTCATCTCAAGACAAATTTCACCTTTACAAAACACATTCCCTTACTTAATGCTGCCATCTACAATACATTCTTCAACTTTCTAAACTCATTCAAGCCTTTTAGGACATATTTCCACCCTGGTTTTATGGAAACCACCAATCTTATCTTAAGACAAAACACATATCCTTAAACAAACATCAAATTTTAGTCAGTGTTAACTCTGAATTCACTTCCACAAATCTTTAACTTATTTCTAAATCGATTTAAGTCTCATATCCTTCATTCTGTTCTGTGGAAAAAAAAAAAAAGAAAGAAAGAAAAAAAAACAACAACTATTCATTTCAATTTAAGCCAAAATGGTTTTTGAAACAAGGTTTTTAATAACCTCATTAGCCAAAAACATAAAATTTATAGCATCTTAATGATTTAACACATATAATGCTAATTTATTTTATTAGTATTTTATAAACCTAGGGATATTTTAACCAAACTAAATAAAACTGGAACAGTTATAGTTTATGCAAGAAATGTTCTATTTTCTTCCTTCCTCCACAAGAGGCTAACAACTTGTTTCTTTAATAAAATTCTAAAGTTGTGAATAATCTTAAAAGCAGACTGACTACCATGTTCTGGAATAATTATAATTGTTTATTTGTTTAATCATAATTTTAAAAAAATATCTTTTCATAGCTTTCAAGTACCTTAGCTTACTGAAATTTGGCCATTGGATTATTACTGTCAACCCAAGGCTGTTAAAGTTTAATTGAGGAATTACAGGACAGATTATACAGAACAAGTTTTATTCTGTAATATCCTCTCTGTCATTATTACTTTAATTTCCAGACCTAGTAGGCAGAATTCTAAGCTAAACTCATATCTCCCCTATCTTTCAACACCCAGCCATCCCCTTAGTTTCCTCAACTGGTTTTAATGAGTCACTGGAATTCAGTCAAGGTTAGGAGAAGACCCTGGGGGCATGATAGGCTATAGAAAGATTATGGGAGAATTCAAGAAAAACTTTAGTTTCCTTTAAATAATTTCTTTATTCAGGTTTTATGTAACTTTTTATCCTGTTTGACTTCTCCAATTTGGGCTTCAGGAGTATTCATTTACCTATATAAGTACCCATTTAATTATTAACAATTTGAATAAAGGTCTTTTATGAATTTTTATTTTTTAATTTAATATTACCATTCAGAGGTATGAAAATATACACTGAACTAAAAGACAAACACAAAAAGTGTTAAGACACACCAAAAGAAACATAAATCTCACTAATTTGACTCATAATTCTTATTCCTTTGGTATGGCTGTGTCCAAGTTTTCCATCATTTCACATCTCTGATTTTTACTGCTTTTAAAATCTCCTCTGGAACCAGTGCTGCTGGAAATATGCAAGCTCATTTTTGGAAACACTTTTATTAGTAACCAGCAACCAGTTAGGAGTACTCGAGCAATATAAATGTAATCAAGCACTAATTTGGCATTTTGGACAGAAAGACATTTAACACATATATCCTGGATTATTCTTCAAGAGTACATTTAGATGGATTTGAAGTTCAAGAGTAAATTTTAGATTCAAAACTGAAATAAAATGTGAATAAAACTTAAAAATTGTCAAAATAACATCCCATTGAACTCTTTCCATTTACACAGTTTTACAATATAACTGATCATCAGCTCGGCACAGGAGATGAATTAAGGAATCTTTTTTTTTTCTGTCTGTGTTAGGTGCATATCCCTTTCTAATTTTAGCTTTCCTTCTAAGTGGCACACAGAGGCCTTTGCCACTTCTTCTGCCTCAGTAGCCACCTGCAAGTCTCATAATAGGGGCCATACTATAGCTGCCACTATCTGGCAGTCTCCCTTTTCCTTATTTAAATGCAGCTGCTCTGCATCTGCTGTAGCACAGCCAGCATACCTGCTGGAGTTTTTTGGGCATGCCCGCCCATATTCTCTTGGCAGTCTCCACTGACCTGGGAAGGCAGATATCCCTCCCCATATGGATGTTATAGGGCAACCCAAGATTTTCCCCATGGATTCTCCATTCCCTAAGCTCTTGCTCACTACTGCCAGTTGTCCTTCGGTCTCCTGGCTGTGGCTCATGAATTGTTACAACCCAGTTCCTGAAGGGCATGAGTTGTTGTGGCTACAAGACCAAAGAACACACCTGGCATTTAGTCAGGCATAAACTTTATTGGGACTTACAGACAGGAGAGAATCTCCGATGGCAGCTGTTCAGAGACTGAAGATAGTGCTCCACAAAGATGAAAAAATGAGGGGTGATAAATAAGGAACTTCATAACTAGGACATTCCATAGGGTATGAGAGCAGAGTTCCTGTGAGGGTCATGTGAAGCATACACATGGGGTGTGGTGATGTTTTCACTATGCTCATAGGAAGGACATTTACCAAGGAGGTTTACTGCTTTGGGAAGATTGTAGTTTATAATACCATCTCTGCATTCTCTGCCCTCCTGGGAGAGCTGTTAACTTTTAACTTATGATTAGGTCATGCAGGCCTTATCATCATGCAATCTGTAGTTTTATTTAAATTAATGATTAAAATGTTGAATAGAATAATGACAATGACAGAGCTCCAGGCGTATCCATTTGCAACTATCCTCTGTGTTGAAATAGCTCTAATAAGAAATAACTTTAGATAACTATTAGTCCCATGTATGAATTGAAGGAAGGGATAAGTGACTTACCAGATTTTAAGCTAGGTGCTTAATGGTCAGCTAGACATAGAACAGCTTGATTTCCAAATACTTGTCTGAATTGCTTACTACATTCATGAAAAAGATGGAAATATGTGCATCTTCACAAACTGGGATAACAACTGGGACAAAGTTCTTGGCCTCAAGGGGTTCACAGTATTATGGCTATTAATGCAATCTATTAGGAATGGAAAATTTATGCTTATTCTGGGTAGGTGTAGAAAACTGTAAATTTAAGGGAGTATTACTAAATAATGGGCATATATGAGGAAAAAGAGAAAAGTGAAATTCCATGCATACACACAAACACACATGAATGTGTGCTCACATGCTCACACACACATATCCTAATACCTGTGATTCTAATTACATTCTAATTTGTGGCTCAGAAAAAAGTGAGAAGTTTTCAACTGCTTTTTGCAATGATACTAGATTATACTTGCTATAAATTCTTACATCTGCCAAATTCAAATCTGTGATTAATGTTAATGCCAATTACACATTGTCGGCATACACTGCACCTGCACAAACATTTCTGGTGACAAGCACCATATATTACCTTCAAATCAGTAAGGATTGTTTCCAAACTTGGAACTGATTTAACATATACTAACTCCCAGCATAAGTATGTGTTGCAAGTTAATGCCAAAACATCTTGAAAGCCCACATTTTAAAAACAATACAGGAAACAAATTGCATTTTACAAAAAATAATAAAGCTCAAAGTCTGTTGCTGAAGGCTAAATGAGGATAGGAAGGTTATTATGATATTGAGGATCCTGCATGGATGTGTTGATTGAATTATGCTTCCACACTGATATGTTCAAGTCCTAACTCCTAGTCCTGTGGGTGTGAACATAGTTGTAAATGGGATATTGATGCATATTACTAGTTAAGGTGTGGCCAAACTGAATCAGGGTGGGCCTTAAATCAATATGATCAAATTGCTTATAAAGAGAGGAAATTTAAGATGGAGAGTCAGTAGAAAACAAATGTAGAAAGAAGCCAGAAAAGGAGAGACAGAGGACCATGTGGCAGAGGCAGAAACAATTGACACCCCAAGGATTTCTGGCAAGGCAGCATGAGAACACTAAGGACTCTGAGAGATAGCATGGCCTAGCAATATTTTGATCTGGACTCCTAGCCTCCAAATCTGTGAGATTTGGAAATTCTGTTGCTTAAACCAACCAGTCCAGGTCAACTAAGCCAATGGGTTCCATAACGAATGACTTTTTTATTCTAAGTGCAAAGAAAGGGCAGAGAGAAAAAGGAAAATTATTAAAGATACAATCTGTTGTCTGGTGACATATTGATATAAAGAGTGAAATTATATCTCAGTTAATGTTTACATAACACATGCACTTCTCAAAAAATATTTTACATATCTTATTTTGCATCACTATAAGAAAAATTTGTTTTATTTTCCTCTTTTTATAGCTGAGGAAACAGAAGATCAGCATACATAATTATTATCAAGTGTGTGACTTGAATCCGGGTCTTTAGTTACCACTGGACACAAGATTCCACAGAGGCTCTTAAGGATGCAATGGATTATAAATACTCACTAGAGTATTCGTGAATTCTCTTCCTCTGACTAAATGAGTTAACATGTGCAAAGCTCTTATGTCTGGATTATGATTAGCATTTCAATATTAATTGTTAAAATATTTTTATTGGTGGGGGGTGATATTGTTATTTTCATCATTCTGAGATAAGTGGGCCAGCACCAAGGCCAGTAGACCTTCTGACCCCCAAAATAATAAAGAAACCAAATGAAAAATAAATGAGTAGCAATTTAAATAAGAGCACTTCTGTAACAGAGTTTGAGAACATCTAGTCACCTAAAATTCATACAAATATTGACAGTTAACATGAATTTCTTGGCAAACAAACTTGACTAGACAGGACAATAATATAAAGCCAATTTGTCACCCAGTCTTCTCTTAAATGGCAAATCAATAAAATAAGAATCACTCCTTTTTGTTTACAAGGCACATATACATGCAATAAATTTCTTAGAACTAAGAAAGAGAGAACTGCTTTTAAGAATTCACACTTTAGGGAAGGCATGCTGGTTTTGGAGCCCTAACCCCAGAAAAAACATGTTCTTAAAATTAACCTTGGGATCTCTTAGCCATATAAACTCATTTGTATTTACCTTTCCCCCCTTTTATTCAAGGTCTTTTTCTAGTCACATTGCCAGTTTGTGCTTGGTAGCAATCCTTTGGTGCCAGGGAGGCTTATCCCAGGGAGTCATGTCCCATGCTGGGAAGACAGTAATGCATTCATATGCCGAGTTTGGCTTAGAGAGAGGCCACATTTGAGCAACAAGGAGGCTTTCAGGAGACAACCCTTAGGCACCCCATAACAATAGGCCAAGTTTCAATTTCAAAAGCAAAGACTCATAAAGCTAGTTTATCAATATCAAGGGCCCACCAGTGGATCATCCTCTTTCACCAGTCACTGCCCCAGCACTTGGGGGACTGTTGCTGCTGCCTTAGAGAATGTGGCAGAGCTGTCCAGGATGGAAATTCAGTATTCTCTCATTTATTGAGTGATTCTCCACCCACTGTGACAATTCCCTGTGAATATTTGAACATTTTTATATACCTTATATTTATGCTTAGTTGAACTCTCGCCCATGCATCCCCCATCCTTGACACCCCACACCAATGATCCTCCCCCGCCCCAGTTGTTACCCTTCTGTGATCTAAAGCTTCTTCAAAGACGAAGCCATTACAATAGCTGAATACAATTAATAGGAAAATGAAATAATAATGATAAGTTTAAATGTAAGAGATAAAATACATAAAAATAAACTAAAACTAAAATTAAATTAAAAGGTTGGGATATTTAAAAAATGAAAAATATAGTTTATATGGCTAAGAGCCTTCAAAATGAATCAGGAGGTCATTCCAGAGGTAACACTTATGCACATTTCAGTTGGATCTCATAGAACTCCAAAGTGGATATCACCTGAAATAGTGGAGCTCCTGAGGCTCTAGAGATACCCAGGTCCTGTGTCAGGGCAGATAGCTCCAGAGTTTGGTGCCTTGCCAGCGGGCCCAACTTTGGAGTTTGTGCTCCTGAGAGTGACAGAGTTGGACTCAACTATGTCTTCCCTGAATATGGCTCATCTTTCCCTTCTAATCAAACCTATACATGGTGCTGGAGTTTGTAGGTATACATTCAAAGACTTGAGTCTTTGGACTGTCCATGTGTCAGCTGGGCCCGGAACATTGGTGGAGCAGCAACTCCTACTCTACAGCTCATTGGACTCACCCAGGAAAGCTGGCGGGAAGATGATGATGGACAACGGCCATCTCAGGGAATGAAGAGAGTCTGTAGCTGCAGGCAGGATAATCCCATCCATCTTCCCCATGGGCTATAAGCCCCCTCTCAATTGGAGGTGGAGTTGACATCACATATCCCAGACTCCTCAGGATGGGGAGAAGAGCTATGGACTAGAGTGGACTTACTGGTATTCTGCTATAGATATATTGTGATTCAAGCAATGGAAGAAATTACAACATTGATGTGGATCCAGTGGCCACTGGAGGCTCTGGGGGCAGGGAGAGGGAAAAGCAGTTTTAATACAGGGGCTTTTGTGGGACTTGGGAATTGTCCTCAGTGACATTGCAATGATGACATTTTATATCATCATATAACATGCAGAGCCTTGTGGGAGAAAGTGTGGTCTACAATGTGAACTATGGTCCATGCTTAATGTCAATGCCCCAGGATGTGTTTATCAATTGCAATTAATGTGCCACACTAATGAAGGATGATTATGTGGGTGGTTGTGGGAGGTGTGGGACATGGGACATATGTGAATCCCTATATTTTTTGTGTAACATTTATGTAATCTAAGTACCTTTTAAAAAAAATTTTAAAAATTCAAAAAAATAATGAATGCATTAAAAAAAAATTAACCTTGGGGAGCAGGTATAGCTTAGTGGTTTGAGTGCCTGCTTCCCATCTATGAGGTCCCTGGTTCAATTCCTGGTACCTCCAAAAAAAAAAAAAAAAATTTAACCCATTCCTGTGGATGTGAACTCTTGTAAATAAGACCTTTAGATGAGGTTACTTCAGTTAAGGTGTGGCCCAGCTGTATAATTGTGGGTTTTAATCCCAATTCCTGAGAATATATGTATTTAGAAACATAGGAATCCCTCTGTCACCTGGAATCCAGCTCTCAAGGCTGGCATGGTGTGACTCCTATCTCTAAAATGTTCCTGTACATCTCTAGCATTATGTCCTTGAAAACAAATGATGATGGCAATTAAAAGGCAAGGTTTTGTGGGTTGTCCCTCTGCTGATTTAGGACATACACTGGTGCAGAGATGTAGAAGTTAAGGAAACAAATTAATGCCAAGCCCTTCCTCTCAGCATGAATGCAATAGAGTCATACAGATTGGAGTATCATTTTTACATTCAGGCCAAGTGTCCAGCTTCTGCTTCTCATATCCCAATTCATGCTTTGGAGATGCTGACTAATTAGCATGGTATCTTCAAGAACCACACACAGCAACTTAGGAACTTTCTCTAATATTAAGAAATTCATATCACTATTACATTTATATATTGCCTAGACATAATATGACTTCCGACATAATATGACGGAAGGATATATAAGTATAATGTTAAATTTGGCTAATAGATATGTCTTGAATGCTAAATTAGAATTAAAATTAGATAAAAAATTATACTAGCTTTACTAAAATATTTTTTGATTGATAGCCATTATTTAAATTTGCATTTCAGCATTTAAATTTGGTGCATAGTTACGGATATTTAAGAAGAAAATATTATTTTGATAACATAAAATAATTCTAGTTTTTATATTTTAAATATATTTAAATTTGTGTCTTGGTTATGAATATATTAAAATTTACTAAACAGAATAACTTTACATTTTCTTTTATTTCAATAGATAATTATGGTCATATAACAAAACCCTATATGAAAGTCTTGATTATAATAACAGTGATGTTGTGAAATAAAGGTAAGTAAAGTAAACTAAAAAATAAATATATTAATACATTAATTATGTATGTATCTAATCAATTATTTCAACAGTATCCTGCCTTCAATACAACACCCAGACATGCCCAATGATAATTAAGTTTGGTTTTCTTTGACCTTTGGACTTCTGTTGACTTTCAGTCATATTAAAAACTATGCATTTTTTTTGTTTTTATTTTTGTTTCGAAGGTGTGTTTGTCAATATACTATATAGCATATTTAATTGTCTTGATTTATATCTATTAACTTTCTGTTTGTTTGTTTTCCTTTATTTTCAAAGAAGCTTTAGGCTACATATATGTTACATAGAAAATATCTGGGAGTCCCGTATAACCCACCCCCTCCCCATCCTACACTTTCCCACATTAACAACAATTCTCATTAGTGTGGTATATTTGTTACAATTGATGAACACATATTGAAGCATTGTTACTAACCATGGTCTATAGTTTACATTATGGGTTTCACTTTGTACCACACAATTTTATAGGTTTTGACAAAATGTATAATGGTCTGTATCTGTCATTACAATATCATGCAGAAAAAATTCACTGTCCCCAAAATATCCCATGTTACCCTATTTTCCCTCTCCCTCCCCTCAGAACCTCTGGTAACCACTGTTTTTATATCAATGTAACAAGCTCTTCCATTACTGGAATAATAATAAGTCTACTTTGGTCCCTAGTTGCATTCCCCCCTTATGCTTGTTAATTCCTCAATCTTGAGGATTTGGGGATGGTGATGTCCTCTGGCTTCCTATTGAGAGGGTGCAGATGGATGGAACTGTATTGATTACAGTTGTAGATACTCTCTGTTTTGGAGGATGGGCATTGTCTGTCATCATTCTTTTGTTAGGTTTCCCAAGCGAGTCCGATGACCTGGACAGTAAGTGTTGGCTACAACTCTGCTGAGATTCAGGACTCTACCAATATATGAACAGCTAGAAGTTTGAAGTCTCTGGGACACATATTTAATGGGTTTAGTGCTAATTATAGGTTCAAATAAAAGGGGCAGAAGAACCATGTGTGGGAAAATTATAAATGAGTCTAACTGTGATATATTGGAGAGATAGATTATCATATATTCCAAGGTAAGGCCTATTGATGGGGTGCTGATTTCCTGGGGTTGTCTGCTTTTCCTATAATGTCTAGATGTCTCTAGCACCCTCAGGAGCACCTCTGCTTGAGACACTGTTTACTGTGGCAGACAGTGAGTTCCTCCTGTGACATGCATAAACATTACCTCTGGAATGACCTCCCAACTCACTTTGAAATCTCTTAGCCATGAAAACTCATTTGTATTTAATATTTCCCACTTCTGGTCTAAGTCTTTTTCCAAATGCATCACTACTTGGCACTTGGCAATAATCCCTCAGTGCCAGGGAGGCTCATCCCTGGGAGTCATGTCCCACACTGGGGAGAAGGTAGTGAGTTTATAAGCTGAGTTTGGTTAAGAGGGAGGTCACACTTGATTGACAAGGAGGTTTTCAGGAGGTAACTCTTAGGCAATATATTACTAGGCTAAGTTTCAATTTCACAAGAATAAGGTTCATAAGTACAAGCATCAATATCAAGGGCCTGACGTATTGGTCTGTCCTTCTTCGTTAGGCACTGCCCATGTACTGTAGAGATTCTTGCCACTCTATTCAAGAATGTAGCAGACTTCCCAGGATGGGAATTCAATATTCCATTGTTTATTGTGTGGGTCTCCACCCACCCATACAACACCCTGTGACCATATGAACATCTCCATATTCCGCAGAGGTATGCCCCAGGTTTACCCCTCCCCACACCTTCTCCAACCACTGACACCCCACACCAGTGATCCTTCCCTGCCACAGTTGCAATCCAAAACCTCCCTAAAAACAAAGCCAAAAAATAATAAAATAAACAAACAAATAAATAAATACATTATATAGCGTGTGTGTTGAATTTGATTAGCTTGATTTATATCTTTTAACTCTTTAGGCATATGGTAAGTATGTTTCCATTTATACCCTTGCTTCAGGCCACTTTAAATTTAGAGGAAGTCTTGCTCACATAACTGGGCTGAAACTCAGGTCAGAATACCAAAAGCACCATCTGTTCCTGGATGTTTGGCACTGGATGGTTAGCCTAAACTCTCTGGACCCAGTGTTATCTATATAATTGGGCATCATCAGATGCTGTGCAGTATTTCTGTGACAATTGCATAAGTCAATGTGTACATATTGGATTCCTCCCCTAAACATACTGGGCTCATGCTGATTTCTTCCCCTAAACATAGTTCATCACTTGAACTTCAAAATGATGAGGATGGTTTTTTCAAGTGTTTATTTATTCCTCTTTAATAGATGATGAAACTGATGTTCAGAGAATATGGTACCTACTGGACATCACAAAGTTAGTGAATGAAGAATATATGGCTGTAAAGCATGATATAATATAGAATAATGAGAAAAGGATTGTAGTCTTTGGATTCAGAAATGTATGATTAAATCTCATCTTGACCACTTACTGGCTATGTGACATTGAGCAAATTTAATCTCTCTGATTGCCTGTTTTCCTGTCTTTCAAATGGGGTTGGGGCAGCTATCTCTAAAACTTGAATAAATAAAGTAGCATAAAATAATATCACCTAGATATATAATATAAATGATGTCTAGCCTTCTGTCTCTAAATACTGTGATTTTTGCTTTCAAAATATATGTTTTAGCAGTGGAAATATTCCTATCAAATAAAAATCTCATGTGGAACCCCAAAATTATTAATTTAAAACACATAAAGGATAGCTTTAGATGGGTTAGAGCAAAGTACCCATATGTATTGGAATGTCACTTCTTCCCCTTACCCTCTATAAACATGGCAGCTCCTGAGGCACTTCCCTTGAACCTTAGGGCTCCAGGAAACATGGTTTGGAATAAATGTCCTCAAGTCACTTTATATATTATATCACTGAGTACATCTACATAAGAAATATACAGCAGCTGTAGCTTTTTTCATGAAGCAGTTCTGACAACTCAAGTGGATAAGAATTTTCCATCTGCCTCTGTTGGCTAACGTTGCCACTTCTGAGTGTCATTAAAATGTCTTGCCACCATTCCTCCCACACTGCTTTCCTCTCCCGTCTTGTTCCAAGGCTGTGCCAATAGGGTATCAGGAGTCAACATGACCTTGATTTACCTTGACACTATCATTCATATAAAAACATTCTGATATTCTTCACACAGAGTCTGGTGGGCAGAGATGTGCCACCAGTTTAAATGCCAGTTGGAGTTACTTGAGTTTGCTAATACTAGCGTAGCATTTTACCCACCTGCAGTTTTCTTTTAGCTTTTCTGACAAGCATGGATTTTGCCAACCTTGGCATTTTTCAGTAACAATGTATTTCTCTGACAGTCCCATTGAAAGCAAGTGGAGCTTATCACCTTTCAACTTTAATATTGCCTTTGGCTCTCACACAGATGTCTGTCATTGCAGCTTCTATTTTGGGGGTTCAGGAATGCACTCAGCTTGGAAGATTGCACTGTGCCAGTAATCAACATAAATCAGATCATGTCACTCTGCTGCTTACAACCCTCCAATGGTTTCACATCATACTCGGAACTCTATGCCCTTCCTTTAAAAAACCTGCATAAGTTGATCCCTCTCTACCCCTACAATGGCATGTAATACCACAATTCTCCTTTCTTAATTGTGTTCCATCCACACTGACCCACTTTCTGTCCAGCTACCCAGAACTTATTTCTGCAGCAAAAACTTTGTGCTGACTGTTCTTGGTCTGGAATGTTCTTCCTACTGACTGCTTAAACTAACCTTTTGGACATAATTCCTTTATCTTTACAATTGGGCATCATCATGTGGCTGTTTCTTTCACATCATTCAGATTTCTGTTTAAATACCACCTCCTCTAAAAAACCTTTGCTGATTATCTAATCTAAATTAGCTACTGAGAAACTTTCTGCCACATGGTGCTGTGATAATCCTGTGCAAGTACCTATCCATAATTCTTTCATTTTTAAAGGTATTAAATTATTTGTTTTCTGTTCACTTGTTTGTTTGTCTCTCCTTTTCAGAATGCAAATTCCATGACTACAAGAACTTCTGGCTTTGTTCACCACTATATCTCCAGTACTTAAAATAGACCCTGGCACATAGTAGGCATCAGTAACCTATTGTTTATTAATGAGCATTAACTGCTTAGCCTCTCAATTCTCCAATGTCCTCCTTACTATTAAGCCAAATCTTTTATTTTAATGTTAAATAAGATAGTGTGATTAGAATGCTACGTGGGTTCATCAAATCACATTTGATATTCTTTTCATCTGGTCAGCCGAAAAACTAGACTTACCAGTCATTTGGCTTTAGGCAGAGCTGTATGACATGTTCTGGTTGTAATGTACGTATGTACTTAGGTCAAGTAAGTCTTCATTAATTTTACATTAGGTTTAAGTTTTCTAGAACCAGGCAATGCCTATTTTCCAGGCGTGTATTACAAAATTGAGTCCCTCCTTACACCCTTGCCCAGGCATGACGAATAATACATGCTCCTTCAGGTTTCATCACCCACACAATTTACAATCAATATCAGTATGCTTTTAGGGGCCAGGCATTGTTCTAGTGACACAAGCGTGAATAAAACACCTTTTCACTCCAAAAGAGCTCTTACTTCAATGATGATGAGAGATAAATAAATAGATACATTTGATGAATTTTGACAGAAATAATAAGTGTTATGACAAAAGACTCCATCAAAATAGAAGAGGAAAATTTTGAGCTGGATCTTGAAGGGTAAGAAGTGACTTGTCAGAGCTTTTGCTGTCCCTGTCCTTCTACTGTCCACACTCAGCTCCCTCCAAGCCTCCTATGCTCCTGCCTCTGGCTGCAAAGCTTTGCTTGAGAACACCACCTTTTCCCACAGGCAGTCCTATAGATACATGTATTCCAAACTCACTCAAGCTTCAGAGGCTGTCCAGGATATATGCACTAACTCTACCCAATACTCATTCACCTAGGCCACAAGGGTTACTCCAACTTTTTCTCCCTAGATTATAACCCAAGATCACAAATGATACCTTTACACTCACATAATGGCCTGGCCACTCTCTTTTCTCTGCCTTTAAAAGCTGCTATGAGCTGATAACTTCCTACCACCTGCATACATGTTTTATGACTCATATCTTTCTAAGAAGTGATGTAGAACAATAGAAGGAATTTGGGCTGTAGAATCAGGCAGCCCTGCGTTGAATATCATGATTTGAAGCTCTTTTTCATTCTATCTATAAAGTAAAGAAATAATCCATATGAAAGCAATTTTTGCAATTTATATTTATTGAAAAAACATTCATCGTAAAGTAGGTATTTCATTGTGTGAATTTTGTCTTCGATTTTTAATAGAAATCCTAATTCACTTTGTAATTTTTTATTTCCTTTGGGCACTTGATTCAGCAAATATCCCTTTCCATTTTTATTTTCTTTTTTCCCTAACTCATTCCACTCATCCTAGAAATAACTTCTTTAAAATAAAAAATAAAAAAAAACAGGCAAATCAAATGAAAAACAAATAATCATCCTTCTATAGATACTGCCTGCCATCAAGCAACTCTTCTGATTTTCTTGAAGATTGTCTATACTCAAGGTCTTATTCACCTTGCTTTCAGCCATGAATTTATTCATTTTTCTTCACCAAACAAACATTAAGCACCTGGCATTTCCCAGTGTCTATGGATGGTACTGGGAATATAAACATTACTAAAGTTTTCATAATATTGAAGTATCTTAGTTTTTGAGGGCTATCATAACAAATTACTATAAACCGGATGGCTTAAAACAACAGAAATTTATTGCCTCACAATTCAGCAGGACCATTCTCCACATGTAACTTGTAGGGGAGAACCTTTCCTTGTTTCTTCTAGTTTCTCATGTTTACTGTCAATCCTTGGTGTTGCTTGGCTTGCAGATGCATCATTCAGCCTCTTCCATCTTCACATGCCCTTCTCTCCACTGTCTGTGACTGTGCCCAAATTTTCTCTTCTTATATAGGCATCAGGCAAATTGGATTTGGGCCCACCCCTAGTCCACTTTGGCCTCATCTTCATTACTTACATTCTCAAAGACTATTTACAAAAAGTTTACATTCATGGGACCAGGTGTTAAGACTTGAACATATCTTTTTGGAAATACCATTCAACCCATAACAAGGGACAAGAAATATAGTTAATAGCAACAACAAAGAATGCACATACACTGTGACACAAAAGATGTATGTATAAGCTGGAAAGAAGTACAGAGAAGGAATCATCTAAGTCCATCTAGAATGTCAAGGAAGGATTCCTGGGATGAGATGATATTTGAACTGGGTCAGTAAAGTAATAAATAGAAGTTTCTTAGACTTGAGGGAGAGAGGACATTTCAAGAGGAGCGAACATATTTTGTAGGGCAGGGTGCTTTACAGAATAGATTTAGATTGTAACTAGTGAAAATGGATAGAATTGGGAACTTCTAAGGAAGCCAATCAGCAGGACTTTGAATTAGGGGGTAAGAGAGAAAGAGAGTGCTATCATGGATAATTCTTAGTTTTCTGATATAATGGAGCAATGTTCTGACATAGAAAACATTAGAAGATGAATACGTTTGGGGGGAATATATTAAGTTAAATGTTAGACATGTTGACTTGCAGGTGTCCTTCAGTCATTCTACTGGGTAATTTAAGTAGGGATTTGGATATATAAAGTACACACAAAGTCTGGACTGATGATATACAGTTGGGAATTATAACAACAAATTTGTGGATTAAAAACTTTGGGGTGAACAAGTTTCTTAAAAATGTCTATAGCATGAGCAATGGGCCTAGCAGCGCTAACTCCATAATCTAATACAGAGTATAGGAGAATGAGCCAGCAAAGAAAATTGAGTAGTTGGCAATTACAGTAAAACCTTATAGTGTCAAAGCCAGAGAAAAACAGTTCATGAAGGAGTATCAGCAACATATTTACTTCTGCTGAGAGACCAAGTTATAAAGGAAGCAACCAGGATTCACTGGATTAGCAACCTGGAGATTATTACAGACCTTGATACTGAGGTTTGCATGGAATAGATGGGGTGGAAGCCAAGTTGGATTGGAAGCAGAAGGACCTGGAGACATGTGCAGTGTGAACATATCCAAGAGATGAGTCCCTTCACTCTGGGCCATCCTCTGCTCTCATTTGGCTTTCTAAAAGCTTAAGTATCTCCTAATCAGAATTTATCCCCAGATGTAGCTCACTATTTACCTTGCTAGCTTCATGGAATTGAATATAAATGAACCATAGAGGTGATAAGATACCTTTGATCTCCTTCACTCTTTTCACAGTAAAGCACCTTCTCAGGACTGAACCTCTACTGTGTTCTAAGGGTTCAATTTTGCTCTTAAACCATTTCCAAGCACACCTTCTCACCCAGGCCATTGCAAAGTAACAGAATCTTAAACTTCCCCAGGGAAATCAGAGTTTGTGATCAACACATCGGGCCCCTTGAAAGTATAAATCTCAGAATTTGGTACACTGTTAAATAATAATATTTTATTCAATTTCTTAAAATTATTGATCATTTTTTGCAAGTAGCTCATGACTATATTTCAAAACTTTGACCCCTTAAATAAAGCTTCAGAATTAAACTAGTGAAAATTTTTTCCACAAAATACCAGTAAGTGTCCTTTAAGTAGTTTTAGGTGGACACTTAATACTCCTGAGTTATAGAACTGATTCTGCCACTTTCTTATTGAGATATTTTGGAAAACTCACTCCGACCTGGGACCTCATTTTCTTCAATCTGTAAAGGAAGGGAAATTAGCCTAAATTCCTTTTCCAACAGTAAAGTCTTGTAATTTTATAGTTGTTTCATACTTGTGTATTTTCCAGATACATAGAAAAAATATAAAATCTTCTTTCTGGGTATCCAATTATATTCCTTAACGAGATGCAATCAGTCCTCAGGCTAAGGAGTATTGCCGGATTGTATTAAGTTCACGTGACAGTCTGAATTTGGTGAATCTCCCCCCAAAAAATATGTTTTTGAACTAATCCATTCCTGTGGGTGTAAGGCCCTTTGATTGCTTTAGATTCTGTTTAGAGACATTGACTAGATCACTTGACTATACCACTTTTGACTGGTCTACATCAATGAGATGTGACCTAGAATGAGTTTCTGCCCTCTTACTGGGTCTTATATAAACTGAGAATACACAGAGAGAAAGACACACAGAGAAGGGAACTCTGCCATTTTGATCAGGCCACATGAGAGAGAGGACTCAAGGATTGGTAGCAGCCAAAGCTGAGACATGAAACCACACAGAGGAGCTCAATACTGAGGAGATGAGCCCTATGCCTGATTGCCCACAGCTGGACTCAGGGAGAAAGTGCAGCAGCTGAGGCTGAGAGAGGAGGTCCAGAAAGAGACAAGCCATATGCCTGATGACCTATAGCTGAGTTCCTGGAGACAGTGAGCCTTGAGGGGAAGTCAGGGACCTTGGCAGAGATTGACAGACATCTTGCCTCACCATGTGGCAGGAGACCAGGGTCACCAGTAGCTGACTTTGGTGAGAAAGCATCTCTGATGGTGCCTTGATTTGGACATTTTTGCAGACTTAGAACTGAAAGCTTTTACCTCTAATAAAATTCCCATCATAAAAGCCAACCCATTTCTTGTACTTAGTACTGGCAGCCTTTGGCAAACTAAGACAATACATTTCCCAAGTAAATTACGAAAGACTAAAAGAGATAGATACTCATAGCCCTAACAAAGGGGAAGAGCCTTGCTCTGATTTGAAATGGAAGGCAGCCATAAGTATCCCAAAAAAGTTGAGAGGAAAACAATATCTCTTGGGTACAACTATTCTAGGAACCAGGTGAGCTGCATACTGAGAATCACCTGACCCACAATTCATGAGATGATTTCAAAGAAGTTAGGTCAGCTCCACCCTGCTGACTGTAGTCTCTGTGGAAGTTAGGAGACGACACCAGGAGAATATACTAATGAATGTAATCTGTCTCCACTATGTAGGAGGCTGAAATATTCACTTCTGGGAGAGCAGGTTACATAATATAGATGACATGGTCCCTTGACTAGACCGAGGGAAAGATGACTCTTCCAACTTGCTAGAGGAGTCAGGTGATACAGATGACAAATGAAATACGTTAATGAAACAAATAATTCTAGTATTGATCATTGCTTTTTAACTAAAAAAGTTCCACTTCTTTATTTTTCTTGTTTGATTTATTATAGCAACATGGAGAAGTAGCCAAAGAGTGAAAAGGGTCTGTCAAGCAGAGATTCAAAGCAAGGGCTTGGGAGTTAGCCCATTTGGGTTCAAAGGCAGCCTCCACCTCTAAAGGAATAGATGACTTCAGCAATTCATTAACTCTCCTGGCATGAGATTCTCATCTACAAAAGGAACCATAATAAGAATACTTTCTCAGGTTATTTTAAGAATTAATAATAATTAAAATAAATAGAGAATACAAAGAAATGCTGAATAATTGGGAATTCCTGTATTAGTTGTCATTATTATTTCCATTTTTAGCCTGTCTTCCAAAGTCTACATTTACCTCTAAAATGTACATTTCTAAAAGGCTGCATGATTTGTAAATAATAAAGTTGTGTTAGAGTTCATTTAACACTCACTGGGCCCCAGCCAGAGAGGTAATATTGGCGGTAACAATGGAAATCCTATAATAGGAGAAACCGCTGAGACAGATTTGCCCATTTGTTTTCAACATCATGCAGGAGTGAGAATATCATATTCTCTGAAAAGAAATAGTTCATCCATGGTGGCAGGTCAGTCCACATGGTGGCAATGGAGTCAACAATTTATCAGTTCTTAGTAAGATCCACAGCTTTGATCCAACTAACTGGCTATACTCTGGTTCAATGCTCTTTAAGAAACTTCACGATTATAATTTTATTTCTGATGTAGATTTTCCAACAGAGAATAAATGCATTGACCAGGAAACACTACAGCATCATCCACTTGTTAAATTAAATTTCTCAATAAAAACAAACAAATTGGTGCTTAGGTTTATACTTTTAAGCTACTTGTATAAGATATTAGCATGAGTTAATCTTCTGAAACCATGTTTTTGGGTATTCAACTGATGCTTCTAGCCTACAAAACTGATAACCATTTCCTGACAGCTGATGATATTTCCAAAATAACATCACCATTGGATAATCTCTCTGTTGACCTAGCCAGACTTCTCCAGGCAATGTCTTTCTCTAAGCGTCCTTTCAAATTGGAAGAGAAATCGCCACAGTCAAAATGTCAATTAATTGGACAAATTGTGTTGACCATAGGGACATAAGCTACTGTAGGCATTAAGTGGCCCCAGTAAGGTTCACCTTCAGAATTCTGACTACAGCCATTCTTAAAAATTAATGTTATAACTGGATAAAATTCATTCCTTCACACACACTTTCCTCTCCAATCTTCTAAAAGTTTTATCTCTACTGCCCTATCCTTCGAATTGAATTCTCACATGGGAGAATGAAAGCCCAGAACCATAAATGGTTTGAGCTAGCAGGGAGCAGAATGATGAAGCCAGATCTTAGCTGCTCTATGTCACCTTTACTCTTGGACCCAACTCAGGCATAATCAACAACAGAAATGATCATGCTTAAAGTTCTGGTTTCTTCTCATTTTTTCCCAGTGCTATTTGAAAGCACATGTTTTTTATTCTGTTATGAATTTTCAGCAGAACAACATCAGGAAAATGAGAAGATTCCAAATGAAATCAGGTGACAGTAAAAATATTCTAAACTGGTCCTTAGGTCCCTGAGAAAGCATATTCCTTTGTGCAGTTTATGTTTTTGTGTATGTGAGTGAGGGGGATGTATGGGTGAGTTTTGAAGAGTATTATTCTATCATTCTGTTCAATTAGCAAAAATATTATTTCCTCAATTTTATAATACTATACTTTTCTATTTCTTCATTTTCTCATTGGCAAAATGGTGACAGTAACAGTAATGTTTTCATTGTTTTTTTGGGAGAATTAAATGAGACAACACATCTAAGTGCTTAGTGTAGTCTTTTGTTTTGAGCACTCCTGGATGCCAGTTTAGCAGTTTCTGTTACAGCATTTATTTAGCATTTGTAATTTATTTTCATTACGACATCACATTTGATGATTATGGCAACTCCGTGTTCTTCCCCATCCTCTTTCCACAATTAGTCACATTTTTCATACTTCTTATCATCTTAACATGCATTATAATTCATGTATTTATTCTAATTTTTAGTCCCTCTCATAAATTCGACTAAGGTAGAGCTCTTGGTCTGCTGGGTTTATTGTTGTATCACTAGTGTCTAGAACAATGTTTGGCCCCTAATATATGCTCACTAAATATGAGTTTGGTGAGTGCTCCAGGCAGTTGGAGCAGGGATTATTATCTCCATTTTGCAGCAGAGGGAAGTGCATCCCTAGATGGTTTTGTGATTAATCCAAAACCATGTTACTAGAAACCTCCAGAGCCACTGGCAGAAACCTGATGATATATTTGGGCAACGTCTCTGAAGCAGGAAAGCATCATGAATGATCAGTCATGATTCTGAGGTTTGTGTCTACTAGAGAGAAATTGACAGGGAAGAAAGGAGCAATTTGGTGAGCAAAATTCACTTGAAAGGCTGACATCAGAACAGGTTGTACAGAATCTTGAATTTCAGACTGGAAGGCTTGGCATGAATCAATGAGGCAGTGGGGTCCATTAAATGTTTCAGATGATATAAATGGCAGAATTGTGTTGACCTTTTCTGTATTAAAAGTATTTTATTTCTCACCCACCAGTGTACTTTATAACACTTCAAATTTTGGAGATGAAGTTTTGGGGTTTATATAAACATATACTATGTAATGTACGCCATGACCCAACTCCGATCCTCTTCCACCACCTCCCACACACAAAAAAGTGTGCCTAGCATGACTTTAGACTAGCGATTCCTAGGTCCTTCTTGTATATGACTGAGCGCTTTAGGTGGTTGATATTTCTGGCCACTGTTAAGACTCCTACCGAAAACTTGAAACTCTTTACCATGAAACATGATGTCCTTTATGATGTCAGTTGCCTCCTTCTGCAGTTTCATCTCTCACAATAATAGCACCTCAGACATATGCATACATATACCCTCTGCCCATCAGTCTGAACTATTGGCAGGTATGAAGCTCTCTCACACCTCCCTGCCATCTTTCCAGATGCTGCCAGAACCTAGAACACATAAGCATTTAGCACAGTGAATGAATCACCATAATGATTGAAAACAAGTAGATATTACATTATATTGCATTATCGCATACAATTTAAATTATACATTATTATTTTAAGTATTATATTAATAATCATTGTTACAAGTATTATTTTTATCATTATTTATTATTCTGTCCAGCAATTCTCTCTGGCAAATATCTATGTATCTTTCAGAAGTCATATGTTTTATAAAAACTTCCAGGTCAATTTGTCTTTTTCTGGCCAATTTCCCTGCCTTCCTTCCTGTGCACCCCACCATGAACAGATTTAGTTTATACTGTAAGGAATATTTTATTATTCTTTTTTTAAAAAATGTGTGCTTGTCTTTCCCAGTATATCATGTTCTTCCTGGGGACTGGGTGGTATCATTTTCATCTCAGTATTCCCAGGCCCTACCAGCACCTACTATATGGTTGATGCTCAGTTAGATTTATTCACTTGAGGAATAAGTGTATTCCCCTTTGTAGAATAAAGGCAAAGCCAGATGAACTTTCTGTCTTTGGTGACGTCAAGAATATTTCTTTAGCAAGCTTTCAAACCATGGAATTTTCTTTAGCTATCATAATGTGTTCCTTTTAATTCATTTGAGGAACCTATTAAAATATATCCTTGAAATCCTCTTACTTTTTGTAAAAAGTAGAGCCAGTTCTGATACTTTAAAAATTCTGACAATCAGAAGGCTGCAGGCTTCTGCCCTGTGGCCTACAGATAACTTTTAGCCTCTTTCAGAGGACAGCTGGACATATATAGCACGGTGGAAGGACGCATGCTATTTGCAAGCATTAAAATCACTCTCTCAGTCATCCTTGGGATTTGTGCAATTGCTTCTTCAATGTTGCTCATATAATCAAATCTCCTGAAATTGCCTACTCAGTGCTCACTAGTGGCCTCTACATCCCTAGTCGCAACTACATCCCACCTCAAGTGCTGAGCCATGACTTTGAGGCATATCATGCCTTTGAGGCAACTCACTTCAATTGTTGGGGTCCAACTCAGAACTTCTGGGACAAAGCAGCATTCAGGAAGCGCTCTCCAACAAGTTCTTAGAGTGTAAGATTATGAGAATCCATTAAATTGCTTGGAAACTCACGCATACACGCACACAGTTTGCTATTCTAAACCAGAAGATATGTGGGAGTACATACTCCCTTCTCACCTGTTCCTTTTCTTTCTACTTCTTCCAAGTGACCCTTCAGTAGGACATATCTCCTTTATGGTATTGTCATTTATTTGTCATAATCCTATCATAATGGGAATTAGAAAGCAGACAGTGCTCTTCACCAATCACAACATGCTAATTAAAAACTAGACCTGACCAAACTGGAAAGTCACCTCTTCAGTAAGTCTTTCCTAGCAATCTAAAGTCCTTTACTCTACTGCAGGTGTAATTCGTTTGCTCTCTTCCCATTCTTCTGCTCTTCTACTAATTCTATTATATCAACTAGTGATGTTGGTGGAAAAATGAACTAGCACTTTATGAGCAACTGCTAATTTCCAGAACAGGTGTTCTCTGGATGGATGCAAATATATACATAGTATCATTTGTAATAATGAGACTGCTGAAGTAATATTGTCATTATCTCCATATATTAGATGGGAAAATGGAAATAGGAGAGATTCAGAGATTTTCCTGAGCTTGAGTCCTGAAGGTTAGTTAATGATAGAACTGGAATTATGAGCTCTAAACTGTATGACTCAGTAGCCTGTGCTCTTGCACTAAAAGTTTATCTCCATCTTACCCATGACTCATTTATGTCTTTAGCCACATCAGCGACCAGCACATACGGGCTCTCAATAAATATCTATTTATTGAATTAGATTATACTGAAGATAACTAGCAAGAGGGTGTCAAACCTTCCCAGTTCTCTGGAGACTAGGGAGTTTCCTGGAATTCCGAAATCTCAGATTTTAACCAGAAAAGTTCTAGGCAAACAGGAAGGGTTAGTCACCTTAACTAGCATTGATGTAAGAAGACCATGGTATATTACAACATGTAAAAATACATTTATATTCATTATAGTTCTGTGAATTACCTATTTCAAAATGGGTATGAGACAATGTAAGATAAAAGATTAGTGGATGTCAAGTGCTTGCTTTGAAAGTAAGAAGTTCTGTTATGGTAATAACTACTTAGAAAATAACTCTTCTTAGTATAAATTAAAATTCTGTTTAAGATAAAACACATCTATCTATCACTTAGGCATATATAAAATAAAAATACATATTTATTTTTAAATTATTTTTTATTATCATAACTTATGGTATGATTAGAAGTAATCTGTACTTCCAAGAGAATAAACTTTATAAATTTCCCAATCACTCTGTATGCTCTTAGACAAGAATTAACTACTCGGAGTCAATGATGGCAATGCATGTAGAGTACATTACCTTTCAAAAAGTTCCTTCATCTATGGTATTTTGTTAGATTCATCTCACTCAGCTTTATAAGTATATACTAGAACCATCCAATGTGCTGATATAGAAACTGGAATTATGGAGATGAACTGACTTCCCTGACATCACATGAATTGTAAGTGGCAGGCCCTGGAGAGAACAGTTAAGTGTCTTGTTCTTTCCACAGTGCCATCCTTCCACTAGTTGTTCGAAAAGGGAATGTTGGCAGACCTTCTGCACTCTGTATCTTATCCTGTACCAATTGGTACAATGTCCTCTTATATTCTCAGGCCTGGAATTTATATTTGTATTCTCCACGTAGACATTAACAGAAACACTTGGTGCTGGGCTCACAGGATTGCCTAGAATCCTTCTTGTTTCCTTCATCTTCTATTTCAATTTCTCCACAGCATCTAGATTAATATATCATCACTTTCCTCAAACTTCTGATCCTCATACCAACCTTATTTTTATCAGGTGACCCAACTTCTAAATCCACAGAGGTAAGAAGGCATTGTATGAGAACACTATCCTCTTGCCACATAGGTGGAGGGATTGCTCCTTTTTAGAGAGGTCATCCCTCCACTCTTTATGCCATGTCCTCCTTTCTGGGAGACTGATTCCTTATTAACCCATTCAGATCTATATTTTCACACTTGTTTTCTCCCACTTCCTTTCCTTGGTAATTGATTCATTTAGTTTTGTTCCATTTCAAAGATGACCAAAACAAACAAGCAGAAAATCAACAACATTCACAATTATAAGCACAGACCATTCTTGGTTTAGGAGCCCATTTTGAACATTTATTTTACAGACGAACATGTGCATGTGCAAAATGATGCATAAACAATGCTTTTTATTGTAGCACATTGGCAATAGTAAAAGATTGGAAGCAAGGTGAGGGTCTTTTAATAAAAAACTCGTTAAATAATTGATGATACAATGAGATAATTTGAAGCTGTGAGAAAGAGCAAGGAACATCTTTATAAATCGAAATTGGAAATAGCTCCAGGAAATATTGTGAAGTGAAAAAGCAAGAGCATGATTGTAAAAATTGTAAAATAACCTCTGTTTAAACAAGGATAAATGGATAAGAATATATATCTTGATTTATTTATACACGTATAAAGAAACTTTGTGAAGGTAAATAAGAAACATATCTAGTGTACCTGGGGGTGGGAGTAGGATGTGAAATGATCAGCTAGGGAGGGGGTCATGGAAAGAGCTTTTTCACTATGTAACCTTGTATACTTTTTGGTTTTTGAACCATATGGATGGATTACTCATTTTTAAAGTATATAAAGATGCAATTTATCTCCACAACTTGTTCCAGTTGCCAAACTCTCTCTACTTTCTCTTTCACACCCAAAGTTCTTGAAAGCTATCCAGTGTAGTGTGTGGTTCTCACCTCCCATTTACTCTTTCCTTTCCTGCTTTCCAACTTTAGCCTCTGTCATGACATTGACAGATAATAAGTCCCATTTCTTAAATCCCAAGGCCATCTCTCAAGTGATCCAAATTAAACTCTATATAGCATTTGACACCTTTGACTCTTATCCAAATATGTTCCTATCCTTGGTTGCATGATGCCTTGTTTTCCTGCTCCCCCACCTCTAAGGAATGCCTTCTCAGTCTGCTTGTGGGATTTAAGACAGATTTACCAGATTATCAATGGAGCGGGGAGATAGCGGCTACATCTAGGTTGGGGTAAGGACTTAGTGCCTGAGGTCTTAGATCCCAGACCCTTTCCTCCTCTGTGTCGGTTCACACACTCAGTTATATCATCCCATTCCACACCTTTAGATACAAGCTATACAAATTATTTCCAGCCCCATTTCCTTTCCTGAACTCTAAATTTGTATATCCAATGACCTATTTCTCATGAATGTTTAGATGTTACTATGAGCATTCTGATCTTAATATGTCTGAATATAAGTGTGTTCACCAGGGGAAGGGACTCTTGGAAAGCCTCTCAGAATCCTCCCACCACACATTCTCATGCAGAGTAAGTCCAAGTCCTCACTCTGGTCCTACACAATTAATTATCTGTCTCTGCCTATCTCTCCAGACCTGTCTCCCACCCTCTCTACCTCATTCACTTTGCTCCTTGGCTTTTTTGCTACTCCTCAAGCATGCCAATCCTGCTTCTGTCCAGAGCTATTTTCTCTACCTATAACATGTGCATTCCCCTCTCCCACACTCTTTTTAGTTTGCTTGAAGCTGCTGGGAGCAATATAACAGAAATGTGTTTGCTTTTACAATGGGAACTTAGTAGGTTATAAACACAGTTCTGGGGCTGTGAAAGTGTCCAAAAAAAGGCATCATCAGAGATGCTGTCTCACTGAAGGTTCGGCTACTGGCGATCCTGGACTCCTGCCACGTGGCAAGTCATATGGAGGCATCTGCTTTCTCTGCCTTCTCCTCCAGGCTTACTTTCTTCCAGAGCTCAACTGTGGGCAACCAGGCATATGGCTCATCTCCCCCCTGTCTTCTGAGTCTTCTTTCTTTGAGCTTTTTGGTGGCTTCTTTAACCCGCCTCTGTGCTCTGCTGATTCCAGCCTCCAGCTTCCGAGACACTTCTCTCAGCCTCTTGGGATTCCTCTGTTTCTGTTGCTTTTTTCTCTGTGTGTCTCTGCATGTTTCTCCTGTTTATAAATGACTCCAGCAAGAGGACCTAGGCCCACCTTGCTTCACACCTCACTGAAGTAGTCTAATCAAAGACCCCAACTGATTCTAATCCATTCAAAGAGTTCCACACCCACTGGAATGGATTAGATTCAAGAACATGATCTTTTCTGGGATCCACAAAGAGTTTCAAACTGTCACACACACATCCCCCCACACCTAGCTCCCTCTGCTCAAATGTTATCTCATGTGAGACCACCCTGTGTGAAAGAGCACCCCTAACCATTATTTCTCTGTCTTTATCTCAATGTCCCTTTTCTTCAAAGACCTACATCCATTATTGCTTATTTAATTATTCCACTTGTGCAAGTGTGTATCTCCTCCTAGTAGAAATGTAGGTTCTAGGGTGTAGGATCTTTGGTGTTGACTGGACATTCCATCACTTAAAGGAGGACTTGGCACATAGTGATCATCAGTAAGTATGGATTAAATAAATGAAAATGTGTTGGCTGAGGAAATGGGTTAATGAACAGGTTATTGAGTTCAGTGGTTAGTTCTCAAACTTTGGTCTGCTTATGAGTGTATAGGAGACATACTAAGACCCCATCCCAAGATATCCTGAATCTGTCAATCTAGTGTTAGAATGCCAAAATGTGCATTTTAAATATTACTCTTCTTGATTTGGATGCCGGAGTCCATGGAACACATTTTGAAAATGTCAGTGTTGTCATTAAATACATGTGAAAATGGTAAGTATTAGAGTTATATAAACTGCCCATGACCCCATAACAAGGCAATTTTAGATCTAGGTCTAAACTAACATCTTGTTCTTCCCACCACATGCCCTTTATTCACTAATTTAATGATACACAAAGTGCCAGACTTTGCACTACGCATGGGTTGGAGCTGGGAATAGGCAGAGAGAAAGTCCTTGCCCTCACAGAGCTTGTGGTTGAATGGAAAACACATACATTGGACAGGTAACAAATAGCCATACCATAATTCCCACTCAGGTAATATTTAGCCAGTCTTCCAGCTCTGTTTTGTAAAGGTTGTGAACACCCTGAAAATTGTCATGGGGAATTTATTTTAGACAATGATATCAGTTTATTTAGTGATTTTATCCATCCTGTTCTTTGAATATCTACCTTTCTGGAAAATGCCCAGATTTCCCATATCTTTCTTCTAGTAAATAATTAAAGACATTCAGCACAGGACGATTATCAGGTTGTCTTTCCTGGTCTGGCCTCCTGCTCCCCACAGAACACATGGGCTTCTTTTGACAAATGTCATTGGTCCCTAAAGCATGCTTATTCCTGGTAGCAAGTTTAATGATCTGATGATTGCAGATCATGTCGCCTTGTAATGTTAAGCATTTAAAGAAACTACCTCCTACATCCTGCAATTAAAGCACAGCCTTTAAAATAATTAAACACAATGAGAGAATGTCAGGCACTTTTAGGGGTTAGTAGGATGACATTAATTTCAGCAATAATTATTCAGGTAGGCCAAGATCTTTTCAGAAAAATATTCAAAGAGGTAATAGCCATCCTACCAAATTTTATATGCACATGTTTCATTGTTTCAAAACAGTGAAAGCCCCACAAGGTGAATGATACCAACTAGGGCTGAACAGTGAGAAAAATCAGAGAGGCAATGCTGTTTTTAAGAGGTAGCCCGGTAGAGTGGGAAAACTGTGATATTAGAGACTTAGGCCTGGCTAAAATTCTTCCTTCTGAAAATTGTATAATGTGACCTTGACCAGGTAACGTAACTTTGCTTATAATTTACATTTGCAATAATGGAGGTGGTAACACCTACCACATAGGGTTATTGCAAGTACTGCAGGAGCTAATATATAGATGTTCCTGCCAGAGAGATGTGGACATGGACAAAAGTGAAAGATATAAACTAACAGCAATAACAAGGATGTTAAATGGAATAATTGCAGAATAGAGGACCTGGAAGGGATCTTAGAGATACTAAATACAAATCCCTTATTTTATGGTTAAAGTGATTGCACAGGGCAATGTCTCAAACTCTGGGCATTTTGCTGGGAAAACTGAGTATAATCCCTGCCTTAGTATACCCCAGGTAGTATTGTATCCTCCTCATGCCTCTGTTCCTCTTCATTCTCAGGTATTTGCAAAGCACACCAAAAAACCTTTGGGATGCATTTCACTGATGCCTCTGTCTAAAGTCTCTATATCATTACATATCAATAAGGTTTAAAATTGGGGAAGGAATCATTGAATCACTGTTCAGTTAATAGATGACAAAACACTAATGAGAATTTAGTTGCAAATATGAATATGCACATATAAATAAATACAGAATAGAATGAGATTAAAGTGGTGAAATCAGAATTCTCTAAGTTTTCCAAATGCTACAGGCTAACCACAGCCACATGCATGTAGTAGAAACAGTTTTTTGGGTGATTATGCTCAGAATTTTGGTGGCTTTTTTTTCCCCTTCAGATTTTATTTCTAGCTGTTGGGAAAGAGTATGGGATTGGTCTCACCCTGCTTGTTTGCTCATCCAAATTGTTTGGAAATGGTTAATAAATGCAGCACCACGCCTCCTTTCTAAGCAAGCCAATTTGGGATAATCAGATTTCCATCATTTAAGGAACCAATTTTCCTTCTCTCCTTCCTCATTTACTCTCCTTTAATACACCTGCTGCAGAGCAGTTAAGAGAGGGGGGATTTGAATAATAACACTACTTTACATTTAAATGGGGCCTTTCATCCAAGTATCTCAAAGCTCTATGTAAACATTATCCAGCTGACTATAGATTATGAGCTTCATTTTGAAGCTAAGAAAATGGGTGCCATGCAGGTAAGTGACTTGCCCAAGGCCAAGCATTAAGAAGATGGGGTGATGTTGCTCAGAGGAAGCCTCTGGTCCTTTGAGGACATACTCACCCCCAATTCATCCAACTAAGGGAACCTATCTGCATAACAGCCCTATTCCTATTCTTATGTTCATCTGACCCAAGATTACAACCCCTCAATTCCATAGGACATTTCACCCCACAATCCACCTTACAACTTGTCAATGTTGACATTCACATAATACCATATATCATTATAATTTTTGAGGTTGAAGACAGTGTTTATGACTTCCCCTTGTTGAGTTTTAATTTCCATATCCTAAAACCTGGCTCAATGGAAGATAATGCAGTATGTGAAAAGTATGTTTTAGAATGAAGAAAGAATCCCCAATTCATATTTGCAAATCTAATCAGCAGATTAAATGAAATGCAAAGGTTGATAGTCACAGAACATTGAGGTTGTCAAGTAGAAGATTTAAAAATCTAGAAATGAAAAAGGCATTTCTACTCAAGTATAAATGTGTGGTATTTATTGTGTTTGATTTCCAGAAGCATGAGGGTAGGCTATCTTTGTTGCAAAATATGAAATGTAGAGTAACTCATTTTAGGAAAAAATCTTAAAGCATTTTAGTTAAAAATCTAAAATCATTATACTTGTTTACATTGGATTACATGTTGAAATGGTAATATTTGAATATATTAGATTAAATTAAAAATATGATTAAAATCAATTTTAGGTTTTCCTTTGTTTTTTAATGTGGTTTCTAGAAAGCTTTTAATTGAACATGTGGCTCACATTCTATTTCTATCTCTATTTGACATAGATAATGTGAAAATATACACACACATATATATATTAATGGGCATAATTTGTGTACAAATGCAAGATTTTATCTTGAATATACCTTAAAATGCCCTCTCACCAATTCCTTGACTTTTGCCCAGCCATGCATTATTCGTCCTATTTTTTAATGAGGCGCCAACATAATCAACCTAAAGGTCCCAAGTTACAGAGGAAGTAAAAGGTGATGTAGTGCCTTCACTTAGGACTTTCCATGTCATTGTACAAATTCAATTTACAATTAATTATTAGGAATAACAGATTCTTCAAGTTTCTACTTATTTTGGTAAAGTGGTATCTTCTATTTTTAAAAAGTGAGTTTTGCCAATTTAAAAGACAATTTTTGATTCTAGCATTCTTGAGATTGATTCTGAAAGTTACTATCATTGATACAATTATGTTGGTGTCTGAAAATCCAAAATAAGTGACTCTACTCTTTCTTCCACATGTTCTGAGTAATTGAGAAATAAGAGGAAGGAATGGCAAAGAGGGACAACATATCCCCTTTGCCCCTGATAAGGCCTGGGCTGCTGGTAAAGGCTTTATATCTATGGAAATTAACATAAGAATGCCACCCAAGGCCCTTTGGAATCTCTTTCTGGAATCTCTTGCTCTGTACTTTATATTTGCTCCTCAAAGACTCTCAAATATGCCAAACAGCACATTAATTACAAGAAGCCAATGGCCACTCTACACAAAATTCATTCCCTATTTTACATCCCATCCCAATGTATATCTTACCACTTTGACCAAAAGAGTATATCAACATTTCCACATAAAATGAAATTTTAAAAAACCAATATTCTGCAATAAAAATTCATAAAAAAATAAAATAAAAATTCATACTCAAATTATAAAATGCCAAAAAATAGAAATATCCCAATTTAAATATAAACTGCCTCCAATTATAAAATTCTCAAGGAGAAATTAAAATTAAAAGATTATATCCCATTTTACTTTAAGTCCAACAAAATTAAAGTCTAAAGACATTGAAGTCTGAAATTAAACTTTCCTGCCATTGTGAGATAAAATTTAAAGAAGAAAATCTAAAATTATTTTTCTCCAACTTCCAATTCTTCTCAGTCTCAGCTAAAGGGGTTCTCAATGCCTGGGTAAATTAGGGATCCTTTAGTAACTACCACCTGGGTTCTTTTTCTTACAAAGGTTTTTCTAGCACTTGCATTAATTCAACATCAAAGTCCCATGAGCCTCACTTTTAATGAGGCTGAAGAGTGAAATGGACACCACAAATTTTCAAATTTTTGGCTCCTTATCCACTGAATTTAAGAAGGAGGTCAATGCCCAACTATTAAAACAATTACCAGATGAAACTGTGTTCCCTAGGACCTGTGTTTAGCCTCGCCAATGACCATAGCAGAGACTTAGTGTTATCCAAATAAAAGAGGACAGATGGGGGAAAAGGGAAAGAAAAAAAAAATGTTTTGTTGCTTTTGTGCTGACAGGGATACTGTCAGTCTACACCATCAGTCCAAAATCCACAAAGGAGATATTTAAGCTCAGTCAAGATAAATTTCCAGCTTATACTTAATTTTGGTTCTATCCATTGACCATTTCTTGGGATGGGTTGCGAAGTGTGCGTATATGCACAACTTTCTTTTTCTTTCTTTTTTTTTTTTTTACTGTTTTTTTTTTTTAATATATTTTTTTATTTTTTTAAAGATACTTAGATTACGTAAATGTTCCACAAAAAATATAGGGATTCCCATATGCCCCATTCCCCACACCTCCTAAACCCTCCCACATAAACAACATCCTTCATTAGTGTGGCACATTAATTGTAATTGATAAACGCATCCTGGGGCTTTGCCACTGAGCATGGACCATGGTTCACATTGTATTTTACACTCTCTCCCACACAATTCCGCAGGTTATGGGAAGATGCACAACTATTTTTAAACCATTTTCTCTTTGTGTTTATGTTTCTGGCCTCACAACACTGAAATGAGCACACAATAATTATGCAATATGTCACTTTAATAAGCCCAGGTATTTTGAGTATTAATGGAACTGTTGTTCATGCCTTCTTAGGCCTGGCCTGAAAACATTTAAAGTTGTAACTTCATTAGTATATTATTGTATACCCAAAACTCAACTTCCTTGAAATTTAAACCAGAACTCTTGTATTTAGAAATGTTCTTAAACTTGTGGTTGAATCTTTGCCTTTTCTTTAATGCCTAGGGAAAGCTTTTCCTATATAGTTTACCTTTACCATAAGGCCCCTCTCATTTCCCTTTCTGAGCTTTTACAATTGTTGGGGACCTAGCTGCCTACTTTTGTAATCTAAATTTAGTTCAAGTCAAACTGCAGGAGAATGAACCATGGGGTTATTTTCTTTAAGGCCTAAGACTTTGTGGAGGACAGAGAGGCCAACAGTTATCAGCTAAGGTGACCGTGACTACTGAGGTCAATCATGAAGCCCGTCAACTTTTTCTGGGCCTGAGCCTACTCAGATTCTGGCCTGCCTTTAAAGAAACAGCTCTTTGCTTTGGGACAAAGCCACCAAAATCTTTAATCATCACCGTGGTCAAAATATCCAGTGGTCAGCTAAAGCCTCTTGGCTAAGTGGCTGTTAAGAGACCATCACACAACTTTAAAACCCTGTCCATATGGACAATAGTGTGTAGTAATATATTAGTAATCTTCCATCAATGGTTAAAAAGGGAAGCATCCTAAGTGAAATAAACTAGACAAAAAGTACTATATATTGTTTGACTCAATCTATGCAAAATATAAATCCAAATAAACTACAGAGCCAGAATCAGATTAGCAGTTATGTATGGCAGGAGAAGGAGAGAGATATTGAAAGGTGACTACTAAGGGGTAGGGTTTTTTTGTGTCCATTTGTTTGTTTTTTTGTTTGCCTTTTTCTTTGGAGTAACGAAAATGCTTTGATATTGATTGAAATGAATGCACAGCTCTGTGATTATACGCTTTAGATAAATTTTATAGTTTATGAATAAAAAGTAAAATAAGGTGGGTTGGGAGAATGACACATCAAATGTAAGATATGGACTATAGTTAGTAGTAATATTTTGACAATGTTCTTTCATAACTAGTAATAAATGTTTCACAACAACACAAGGTGTCAGTGGTGGGGTGATGTATGGGAGCCCTGCATGATAGTATGTATGATTGTTTTGTAAGTTTACAACTTTTACTATGCACTTATTGTTTATGTTTGTTCATGTATGAATTATATACTTCAATAAAAATTTTTTAAATGAAAAAAAACCAAAAAACAAAAAACCCTGCCCAGTCTATTGCATGCCTCTGTAAACCACTGAGACCAAAATGCCTGGCAAACACACACAAAAGTACAAAGTCTGAGGATCTGGTACATCATGCCAATTACTCATTCCTGACATATTTTGCTTCAAAATATTTTCCCCATCTCATTTCTTGATTGTCCTTGTCTATCCAATAAATGTGGGAATCTTTAGACCCAATGAATAGCATATCTCTTCCCTGCTCAGTTTATGAAAAATTAGGAAATATAACAAAGAAGTAGAAGATGGCAGCCAACATATCATCTTTACTACTAATAAAAGTAGGTGGAAAAGCAGCTTATGAAGGACATACCTATAATCAAATAAGCCTGCTCTCAGTAACCCTCAGAAGCTGTTAGGATCCCTTTCCAGTCACAGGCAAGGCTGGACCAAGACATGCCTGCCTAGGTAGGATACCTGCCCATGTAAGGGTGGAGGTGTGAAGGACCAGACAACTACTTTAACTGAGGCTATCTCACTTCAAAAAGAAGACAATTGAAACTTCATCATATCTCTCAAGTTTACTCTTCTCCAATTAAAACAGTGGCATGGGTCATCCCATCTCCACTTTGAAGGGGTTTAGGGACAGAGAGAAGCTGAGAGAGCCATGCTAATGGAGCTCTGTCCAACATCAAGAGAAAGGGAAGGAGACTTCAATCAAAGCTTTGATAAAATTATAATTTAACCATACATTCATCTAAACTTCATCTTCTGGCCCCACATTCTTATCTTTTATTATTTTATCTAAATCAATGTAGTTAAAGGTTAAATTACTTGACTTCATATTCTTGGTTATTCATATTATATGGAAAAAAACCACACCTGTTTTTCCCAGGTCCTATTACAATCCACATCATGTCCTAGAGCTTGCTCATTCATCCACTCCAAATTTCTTAATGTGTTTTGCACTGCCATGCCTACATGCCTCTATTCACACCACCCCATCAATATAAAATGCTGGTTTCAATACCTGTCTATTTGAGTCATACTCATTCCAAAAAGCCGAGATAAAACCTTAGTCATTTCAGAAAATATTCTTTAAAATATACAATATCTTCCCCATATATTGTCTTTCCCCTAACACCCATGACAATTTGAATTGCTAGTATAGAACTTACTACACTGTCTTATATCACTGATGTTTGTCTTCATATTTGTTTCTCTTTCACAAACAATTTCTTAGTACTCTAAGAGGAGGGATCATGCTATGTATCACCTCATAAAGCCCACAATGACTCCATGTCTCATTTTGCAAATTGATGTGAAATTGGGCTCTCATGATGCCTTTTGTGTGAAATTTGTTGTTTGAAACTTTAAAATTTACAGAGAAAAGGTGGTGGGGTGCTCAGAAAAGAGCATTGGCTTAGCAATCTGTACTGATCAGGATGCTTAAGTTCCAAGGAAAGGAATCCAAACTCATATTGGTTTAAGCACAAGGGGGATATGTTGGGTTATATAATTGGAAAGTTCAAGGGTTAAAGCCAGTTCCAGGCATAATCACGGATATCTGGGTTTAGTTCATGTGTTTCACCTTGAAATCATACACTATTAGTAGGAGGCTAAAATATTTCCGCTGGAAGAGAGGGTTTAGAATCAGCTCCATCTGATCCTTTCTGATTGAATAGTATTGCTAAGAATGATGGAGGAGTTGTTTCTTCAAAGGAAAACATCCTAGGCAGACAAAATAACATATTTCTGTTAAAGAATTAAACATAATTGAATTCAATCCTAGTGCAGACATGTACGAGCTATCTGAACCCATGCTAGTTACTATTCCTCTTTTAAACTCCTACTTAGATTTTTGGGAGGATTAAATATGATACTATAAATAAAGCACCTAACATATATAATATAATCAATAAATGATAATTTACTTGGGATACTTCCCGTATATTTTTCTCAATGTCATATATATTTAAAATAAAATAGTCCTGAGAAAAGTTAATAGGAAATAGAAGAGAGAATGGTGATGGGTGGATGCAGAAAAGTCTACTGAAACACAATATAAACCAACAGTACTGTGAATAGTCAAAAGGTCACATATATGATAAACTCTTGGGAGTTTGAAATCTCTTTGGGAAGAAATGTAGAGTTGTGTGAATGCAAATTGATAATAACATGTGCCATTGCTACCTTAATTGTGTCCTTTGCTTGAAATCCATTGCACCTATGTACCTTTCATTTACTTTTTCATGCTCACATACCCAGGATACTTCAAGAGAAAATGTGAACATAAATGAAATTGAGTACATTAGCATTCAAATGTATATCACCTTCCTCTTGTTGCTTTATAATTCTTGTATACATTACAGCCACAGAGTACTCTTTAAACTGAAGAATTCTTTTTCATTCAGGTTGAGGTTTTCAACAAGAGCTTGTTGTGCTCTCATTAGAAGATTGGTTACTGTTGCTATGTAAAGGAACTTGAATATCTTGGATAGTTGTACATTGGGGAGCAGTAACAATCACCAAAACAAGTTTTTAAATTTGTGGGTTCACCTAGTGTATTAGTCAGCCAAAGGGCTGCTGATGCAAAATACCAGAAATCTGTTGGCTCTTATAAAGGGCATTTATTTGGGGTAGAAGCTTACTATTACCAGGCCATAAAGCACAAGTTGCCTCCCTCACCAAAGTCTGTTGCCACATGTTGTAGCAAGATGGTGCCAACGTCTCCCAGGGTTCAGGCTTCCTGGGTTCCTCTCTTCCCAAGGCTTCTGCCTGTGTTTCACGGAACCTTCTCTCCTTCTTCACATATCTGCTTCTCTGTGTGTTTACTTCCCTGTCCCCAGGATCAAAACTCCAACCTCACTTCTTTGCAGTGTGGTTTCTCTGTGAGTCCCTGCCCATCAAAGGGGTGGGGACACAACATCCTACTGACTTGGCCTAATCAAATCCCCAATCATTATTGAATAATTTAAATGTGAAACTTCTGAATCCAATATAATCTAATATGCCTAGAGGAACAAATCAGTTTACAAACATAATCTAATATCTATTTTTTGGAATTCATAGACAATATCAAACGGCTACACCTAGGAAGCCATACATTGAGGACAAACAGCTCTAATTTGGTTCCAGATCACAATCTGTTTGGTTGTCATGAGCTCTTTATACCCATTATTCCTAGTTCTTTGTCCATGTGTCCCTCATCCACAGTTAAGCTCATTTATGCAACTCCAACTATTTTCATGATAAAAATTTCCAGGCTTATGTTTCTGATTCCTTTTATGCTTTCATTTGGTTGAAAGAGCAACTCTTAAAGTCAAAGCACCAAAATCTGGGGATTCTAAAGGAATAACAGTTTCTGCACTAAAATCATCCACAGCCTAGTCATGTGTCTTAGTGAGCTTTGGAGAATACCAGGACTGCCATATACTAATAAGTGGTAAAACTGCAATGTATTTCATGATCAAATAAATTTGGGAATCACTGAATTATACCATATAAAATAGATTTTTGTTACTGTAGGGCTTTTCTGAAATATTAATATACTAATGTGCTTTGAATTACAAGGAATTGAAATTATCAGTATTTTCAGCCTTTGTAAGATAGAAGAAGAGAATAATATTGCAAAAGTAGATCTTCTAGAAGTAGGTTTCCACAGAAGTAGGGTTCCATCAGTTTTTAAAATAATGTACAAATAAGATAACTCTTATATTCTCTTTGAGGGTCCAACTTGTGTCCTTTACACTCCAACTCATGCTCTATAAGTGCTAGTAAGAGACTAGGGGACCCCTGCCTGCCCTTCCTATCTTTCCTCTTGGTCAAGTCAGCTTCCTGCTAGAAGAGTAAAACTGGACAGTTTCCACAGTGCTGACATGACTGAGTCAACCCACCAGCAGAGAAAATAACCTCTAGAAGTAGAGAAATGTTTAAAATGCACTCTTCTGAGTAACCAACAAACTGTTCATTGTGAGGCAACCATTCATTCTCCTGAAGGTATTTCTTGTAGCATTATGTGTCCAGCTGGAATTTAGTGTCATTTAATAGGACAGAGTTGGGTAATGAAAAAGAGTGATTCTACATATAACAACCTATGGGGCAAATTAGAGTAAGGGACCTAGCAATACAATGGACTGGCAGAATTGTAAATCCTCTGAATCGTCTATTAGTCTAAGAGCGTTTACTGAGAATTTCTCTGAAAAACTTAATGCATATTATCAATGTTATCGGTGCATGTCTGAAACATACTTTATTACTAAAAAAGACTACTTTTTAAACTTTGGTAGAAAATTCAGTTGGCAGCCTTATATCACCAGCTTTGTGTGAAGCAATATTTCAGCTTCTTGGGGTAAACCAATTGGGATACAATACAAACCACCAATACCATACAATGCCATTTATCAAATGCTTAATATAATGTTCTTTCTGGTGCTGCGCACACACACACACACACACACACATACACATACACACAGAGTTATCTGTGTGGCACGGTGAATATAAACCTTTTTGCCAACATTAATGTATACAGTATAGATAACAGATAATAGTAACAGAAAACAAGAAATCCAATGAAATTATTAAATTTTCTTCTTTTATGCATTTTCCCTCAGAAATTATGTCAAAATTTTGCAGAATCCCTTTGTTTGTCTCTGCCAAATAATTTTAAAATTTTAATTTTAAACCTGAGCCTTCTCTTTTCTTAAACTCCAGAACTGCATGCCCATCATCCTACTGGGCATCTCTTCCTAGATGTCCATCAGTATCTCAAACTAAGTCTGTCTCAGATTGTACTTATAAATATTTTCTTCCTGAAATATTCCTACTTTCATGTTTGCCACACTAAAAAAGATACAATTCTCCCCAGTCCCAGCCATTTTAAGCCAAGCTTAAAACCTTTGCCTTTCCTTCTCACATTTAATCAGTTTCTTGTACTGTTTAGATATTATCTTCATGATCCCAAAAATCAGTTTCATTAATGAGCACAAAATTGGACATAAGAAAGCAAGGATTTGAAACTTTTTTCTGACACAGACATTACATTCAATGAACATTTTTAGATTACTTCTATAAACTAGTTAATCTGTATGGAACTACAAACTAGATTTATGACGTTGGGAAATTCATATAACTTTTTCTATACCTTCATTTTCATGAGGAGAAGGAAAATCCCAGACTCACAAAGCTATTGGGAGTATACAAAGAGATGACATGTATGAGCTTGCTTTGTAAATCATAAAGCAAAAAACACATTCCATTACCTCATTGATACCATCTTAGTTCAAGCCCTTTATGACTTTCCTCCTAAAATGTTGTTAAAATCTTAAAAGGCTTTCCTTTCTAGGCTCTGTTGGCTTCCCATCCACCAAACATAAAACTGTGAGCCATTCTCTCATTCACTCACTAACTCACTCACCTACTCACTCAATTAACATTTAATAATCCCTACTAATTGCTCAACAGTATCCAATGATTTTGGAATACAGACATAACCTGAGACTTATTACCTAAAAAGTAGTGGTCGCATTTGCTGTAAAGACTGCCAGCACTGTACCTGACATCAGGTAGTGGGTGTTTGCTAACTGCAGGTTACTGTCTCTTTATTAGCGCTAATGGCTAAAGCCCACATATCCTGGCTTCCTGCCCAGTTTTCCCTAGTTATAAAACACTGCCTTCCTTATGCAAACATTTTTCCACGTAGTTGTCTCTATAATATATGCTCATATGCAGACATATACATTGTATCCCTGTGGATTTCTGTATTGAATGAATAAACATTTAATGAATAAACCCCCTCAATATCATATTGATGTGAAAATAAATTGTTTTAAGGCTATTTAAAAACTCTTAAGGCCATAGGCTATCAGGATACAGAGGCACCTGGCATTCATATCAATATCCATAAAATAGATTAATTCCCCTTCCACCTTTTCTTTCCCATGGATTTAGATTTTTCCTACCACTCATTTGCATTTTCTTTGAATCCTCAAGCAGTTTTCAAAAATAGCTCCTTTAGAGAAAGCAAATTAATCAACAGACATGCAGTTCCTTTTGGGAGTAACATCACAAGGGACTTCAGTATTCGTGAGCTCACCAGTGTTGCACGCCTCTCCCCCACCCCTCTCTCCAATCTCTCTCTTCTATGAGTCTCTCTTAATCATGTATTTATATTGTCCTGCCTCTTCATGTGTCCACAGAAATTGTCTAACTGTATTGATAATAAATCACTTTTGCAACTGTGTTAAGTTATAATAGAATTTGATTCAACAACTCTTGCTTTCCTCACATTTGATTAACTCAGACCCACCTCTGTGGTTCCTCATAGCTGTTTCCATAAATATGCTCCATAATAACAATAATATTAGTCAGAATCTATGACAATATGAGCATATACCTCATAGATTAGGTTGAAACATGAAATCGCTGGTATTCAACTGTTTTTGACCAAGAAATGCAGCAATTTCTATGGTTTCACCTAAAAGAACACATCATACAACTTTTTTAACTGCTTTTTCTTTTTTCTTTCCTGCCAGTGGACTAAAAGTTCCTTAAGGAGAAATTTTGTCTTATTCTTCTTTGTATATAGTGTTCCAAGTTCAGTGCCTGACACTTCATAGGTGCTCACAAAGATTTGTAGAAGGGAAATAAACTCTATTTTAAAGTGTTCACATGCACCATACTCGATGATCGACAAACTCTGTGGTACAGATGAGGCAGGGGTGACATAAGGGGATCACTGAGTCATCGACATGCATGTTCCCTACACATGGTTCTGCTGCCCCTCTATTTGAACCTATAGTTAGTACTAGAGTTGATAGTTGTGTGTCCAAGAGACTTAAATCTTTGGGCTGTCCATGTTCCAGTTGGGCTCTGAATCTCAACAAACTTGCAACACCTACTCTCCAGTTCATTAGACTCACCCAGGACAACTAACAAGGAGATGATGATTAACAACGACCATCTCAAGGAACAGAGAGAGTCTGCAACTGCAAGCGAGAAAGTCCATCCATCTTCCCAATGGGATCTAAGACCCCTCTCAGAGGTGGAGTGGGCATCACCATCACAGAATCCTCAGGTTTGGAATGGATGATGGACCAGAGTAGACTTACAATTGTTCTACTGTAGACTTGTTGTGATCCTAGCAATTGAAGAACTTTTATCATTGATGTGGAGGCAGTAGCCATTGGAGGTTATGAGAGGAGGGAGAAGGAAAAATAGGTATAATTTGGGGACATTTTTGGGACTTGGGAATTATCCTGAATGACATTGCAATGACAGATACAGTCCATTGTATATCTTGTAATAACTTGCAAAAATGTGTGGGAGAGAGTAAATACTACAATGTAAACTATAATCATCGTTTAGTGGCAATGCTCCAAGATGTGTTCATCAATTGCAGTGAATGTACCACACTAATGAAGGATGTTGTAGATGTGGGAAAATGTGGGGGGGCTAAGGAGCAGGGCATATGGGAATCCCCTATATTTTTGGTGTAACATTTATGTAACAAAGTTTCTTTTAAAAAATATTAAAAATTTAAATAAGTATATTGTGCAAACTCATGAAGTTAATAGCTAGAATATAGATCATCAGAAGATAAAATGAGGATAAAGAAGGGAAAGCTGAGGCTTAAGTTGTGCAGAATTTGTAAAAAAAAAAAAAAAAAGATTGTAAATGTTTGGAAATGGATTCAGCTGATGAAAACACATCAGAGTGTTTGTAATTAGCAGGGCTACTATATGGGTATGTTAGTGGTTAGAAGATTAAGTTTAAGTTTGGGTATATCTCTAGAAGGGGCAAGTGAGTGGGATGTGTGCTGAGAAGCCTCCAAGGGGAGAACTA
>JAQZBX010005311.1:0-56878 GCA_029593785.1 Cabassous unicinctus
GGTGGGGCCTGCGCGGAAGGGGCGGGGTCGAGGCACGAGAGAGGCGTTGGGGGCGGGGCCAGGGCAAGAGGGCCGGGCCCGGGGGCGGAGTCTGGGGCCCGGGGAGGGGCGGGGCTGGAGCGCATGCGCGGTGGGGCCGGTCCCGCCGCCGCCGCGGTCGCCACCGCCCACTCTCGGCTGGGCAGCCGCGAGCGGCCGGAGCGCAGAGCAGAGCCGGGCTGTGCGAGCGCACGGACATGGCTCCGTGGCTGCAGCTCTGCTCCGTCTTCTTCACGGTCAACGCCTGCCTGAACGGCTCGCAGCTGGCCGTGGCCGCGGGCGGCTCGAGCCGCACGCGGGGCGCCGACACCTGCGGCTGGCGGGTAAGACGAGGACCCTCGCGGGCTTCTCGCCGTCCCTGGACCTGGCGCGGGCGCGGGGGCTGCGGCGCGCGGTGGGCACAGGTGCTGCGGGGCGGTGGAGCCCGCGCCTGCCTTGCGCTGCCCGCCGCAGTGTGCGGCCGGCGGGGTCCCCGCGCTCCTCGCCCCGCCGCCCGCCCTTCCTCCCCGGCGCGCGCCCGCCGCCCTGCCCGCACGAGAGGAGCCGCTCGGCCCGGCTTTGTGTTGCTGATGAGGCGCGGCTGCCGGCCGGGCCCGGCTCCGGGGGGGCGGATGAGAGGGGGCGAGGGGGCGCCCCCCCTTTGTTCCCGCCCGGGGACCTCCTGCGGCCCCGGACCGCGCTGCCCGGAGCTGGCAGCACTGACGGCCCCTTGGGGGCGGGGTGGGGGCTTCTCCCGAGCCCGCGGTCCGCGGAGGCCGGGGGCTCCCCGCGAGGGGTCCCGGGCGCCGGGGACGGCTGCGCCCCCCTCTCGTGGCCGCTTTGTTCCCTCCTGGCCGGGGCCCCGACTCCTGACTTGCTGGGCAGCTTTGCTCCCCGGCTGAGCCCGGGCGTGGCGAGGGGTCTCACGGCCGCCGTCCCGCGCGCCCCGGCCTGGGCTGGAGATGGTTCTCGTTGCCGAAGGGCGGCTGAGTTTGTCTCCTCGACCAGGGCGCCGAGAGGAGACTTGCGCGGTGCGCAGACGCCCCCGACCCGGGCGGCATACCCTTGGCGTCCTCTCCCCGGAACCCAGCGCCCCTTGGACGCCGTCGTGGCGGGGGACGCGGGTCTCACCGGGTCCCCATCTGGATGTTGCCTGAAGCTTGGGCGGCTGCAGAACCCGGAGGTTTCGTCCGTCCGCCCGGAACGAGAGCGGGGCAGGCGCGGCGTGTGAGCGTGGACGGCGCTCGCGGCCTCGCGCGTTGGGCAGCCGCAGGCGGGAACCGTGGCCCCGCTCCTGGGCAGCTGCGAGCCCCAGTCCGTCATCTCGATCAGAAGGTGGGAGGCGGTGGGGGGTTCCCACATCCCCCAGCGCTGCTGCGCTGCCAGGCCTTAGTGTGGGGCGGTTTGCTGAGCCCAGCGCCCTGGATGCCCCGCACAGCCTCGCTGCAGTCGAGGCCGAGTTCGCCCCCCCATGGGATACAGGCGGGGTGGCCCCGCATATTAGAGACACGGTGCAGAAAAGCCGCGGCGCCGGGATGTCTTCGGACCCAGTCGCTGCACACAGGAGCCCCGGCCCCCAGTAGTGAATCTTACCCCAGGCCCTGGCACTCCTTCCCTTTTGAGTTAAACCTCACACTTTCCCCGCTCTGCTCCATGTGAGTAAAACATCACTTGTGGGTTTTTGTTTGTTTGTTTGTTTTAAATAGATACCAAGTTTTCCCCAGTTTTTAGATCAAAAAGTTTTCCTTAAACTTATCTCACAAATTTGGGGGGGGGGGTCTAAAGTAATGTTGTGGCTTGTAGCCGAGCATCACAGGTATTTTATTCCCAGTGTGCATGTGGGTCCATCCATGTGCTGTTTTCCTGCAGCTGCCCAGGTGGCTTCATCGTGCAGTGAGCAGAGCTGGTGGTTTTAATGCTGTGAGCATAGCTGTGCCCAGTAGGAACCCAGCACCCAGCAGGTTTTGTTCTCTCTGCTTGTGGGAATATGTTCTCCCTCAAACCTGCACCTCTTGCATCCCTGCCCCCTCTGAGTTACTGGTGGCCCCACCCCCTGTCCCCTCACACTCAGGGGCTGACGGCCTTCTCCCACCACCACCCCTAGCTGGGGGTGAGCCTTCTCAGTAGCTCCTATCTTGGCCTCACCAGTCCATACCACGGATCTTCCTGGATGAGCATGAAGGGCTCCGGACCACCTCCCAGCTTCTAGGCCCTTCCCAGCCCCGCATGTGGTTCTTTCCTGGAATTGCCTTTTGGAGTGTGTGATGGAGCCGCCAGCTCGCCCACCGTTTCAGCCTCAGTCCATCTCCCTCCCACTCTGAGCCATAACTCCTGATGCCCTTTATGCTGCTGAGGCTTTACAAACACCTTTCCTTCCTCCTGGGATGCCTTTTTTTTTGCCCTGGGAACTCCTGTTCAGCCCGAGACTGAGCTCAGGCGATGCCTCCCTACGGAAGCCTCCCTGAATACCTTCCCCCCGGCTTCTCCTTCACTGTGCAGTCCCTTGTCCTGTGGTTCTCACAAGATGCATCATCAGTATTTGTTCACACCTGTGCCTGCATCTAACAAGCGTCTTTAGGCAGGGACTGAATCATTTCTTGATGGCCTCAGGGCCTGGAGCCCTGTAAATCTTGCTTGAACTCATTCAGACTGCAGCCCCACTGCTAAATCCTTTATTCAGTGACAGATTTTAAGAAGTGGGAGGAGAGATCAGAGCATCAAGCTCCACTGTCTCCTCCACACTGGGCCTTTGCACATGCTATTCCTACCTGTGTTTTTTCTTTTTTACCTTGTTAGCACCTCCTCAGCCTCCCTTCTCACCTCCAGCATCACCCTGCAGGAAGCCTTCCCTGCCCCTACTTCCCTAGGTCAAGTCTTCCAGAAGTTACTACATCAGCAAGCTGGCCAGCAAGGACTGATGTACAGCAGCTTGGGCATTTAATTCATGTCTGGGTCCTTTACCAGACGGTGCACTCCATGAGAATAGGACAGTTAACTATTTTGCCAACGAAGTAAAGCTTTATAAAGTATCCTGAGGGCATCTGTCCCGACCTGTGCTTCCTGATGATGGAATATGTGTGTGACAGGTAATTTTGTTATACCCCTGTGCTCTTAGCTCCTAGCATGTGCCTAGCATGCAATAGGTGCCCAGGCCTCAGCAGTCTAGCTGGGGCTGTGCAAACGCATGTGAGCAAGGGCTTGTGATGCAAACAGGAGACCCTGTGGTCTGGGTCACACTCAAAAACAAGCTGGGGGGAGAAAGGGGTGCCTGAGTCCCCAAGAAGGGTGGGATCTGGGTGCCGGAGAGGTCCCGAACAAATGACTCCCTCATTCTCCAGGGAGCATTTGTTCCAGGATCCCTTGTCCCGGTGGGAAGGTGTTTCCCAGTACTTGCGGGGTGACTGCAGCCACCTGACCCTCACAGCTCTGCCAGCAGACCCTTCCGGGCTGCTCCAGAGGAGCTGGCCTGGTTTATGTGGTCAGGTTTCACAACCTCCCCATTATTAGCAGGGCAATTAAGGGGCTGATACTATCTTGAACACAGCTCAGTGTTTTAAAATGAGTTGTGGGCACACTTCCTCTACTACTTTAAAAAAAAAAAAAAAGAAAGAAAGAATCTCTTCTGGCCCTTGCCAGATGAAACTGCTCTTTGAGTAGTAAATAATCGTTTTCCCATAGAAGCAACAATTTGTAAAACTTCCAGAGAGAGCAGCACTCTCCTTTACACTGGCTCTTAACTCTTGCTTCTGCATAGTGGAATGGTTTTGTTTGTGATGGGCAGACTTAATTACACCAGTCACTTAGCTGAGTCGTGCCCCCCTCCTTGTTTGAGAAGCCTATTTATTAGGAATCCACTCCCACAGGTTTTTATTTGCTGTCTTTTCCTGCAGTAGGAGAGGAGGGAACATTTCTTGCTCCTCTACTTAAACGGGGTGCACCTTTTCCTGTCTGTTAACCCTGAAATACAATTCCTACCCCCAAAAAGTCGGCTCCTGCAGGAATTCAGGAAGCCAGGACGCTGGCACTGTCTTACAATGAAGTGCAAGTTTCCCATTTAAGGCAAATACTTCATCTCAAAAGGTAGGCAGGAATAGGGTGGTACTTGGAAAAAAAAATGAAGTTCCAGCTGGTTAAAATTTAGGTCCCTGATAAAAGTCCAGTCCAAAGAATTCCCCTTGGCTGTGGGCCCGGGCATGTTTATTTGATTCTGCATTGGATGCTTTTTCATTCACTTGCAGCTCATGGCTCCCAAGCCCGCATCTGGTCTGCCTGTCCTGTGGCCTTGTCATCCACGGTACAGATGCCCTCGCGTCCCTTGCAGAGTTCTTGGTTAAAAACTACTCTGTTGACGTGTTTTTCAGAGAAATATATATTTTTTATAAGTGCAATGCTTTTTCCAGTCTGCTGTGCCTTGTTAATTGGGAACCTTCCTGGCCCACGTCCATCTGTCTTTGGCAGGCCCCCCTTCTCCCACCCCCACCCATCCTCCCACCTCTTAGCCCCTGCAGTGCCCGAGTATTGTGTTAGTTATTAACTCCTGGATACAGCTGGGTGCCCGAGACCAGCAACTCCCCTTGCCGAGCTTACCGTCTGTTGTACCCTTTCCTTTCCAAACACAGTTTCTCAAAGTGAAGTCAGGGTCTTCCAGTATTAGGATTGCCTTGGGAGCTTGTTAAAATGCAGATTCAAGGCTGTGGAGCCCAGAAGGGAAGTGCCCTGTTAACAGGTTGCTCTGAGGCATCTGTTGCCCTTTCATGGAGGAGAGCCCGTTGCTTTAGGAGATAGGACTTTGAGATTGGGAGGTGGCCGAGGAGCAGGGAAACCACGGTTTAGACATTTCAAATCAGAGTTTGACTTATTTCTTCACTGGACTTAGGAATGTGGAGATTTTTTCAGAGCCCTGACCAATGAAAGGGGTCAGGCTGGTTGGGGTGGTGGGCCTGGGGAGCAGCTGGATGGGTACCCTGGCTTGGGTGGGGTGCCTCTGCAATGGGGTTGAAGAGGAGGCCTTGAATGAGGGGACTTGATGCTTCCGCTGGGTTCCTCCCCAGAACAGCTGGGTTCGTCTGGAAAACAGTCTCAGGAAGGCGTAGGGCAGGATCCAAATCATAATCTCAGCAGTTCAAACCTTGCAGATGGCTTTCCTGCAAAGGAAAGAACTGCTAATGCTTTCTGAAGTCTTTATTTTAACTCGAGTATTTTTCATACCTAATTTGGCCTAAAATGTGTTGGGTTCTTTATATATAGATACACACACACACATATATGTATATATATATTTTTTATTTTATTATTGTTTTACATTTTCAACCTCTCTTTTCCCTCTTAGATCCCTGAACTTTTCACATATGGTGTTTTCAGCAGTTGTCTGTTGCTGCTGGGCCAGCCCCATCAGCAGTTTTATGTTCCTTCCCCACTGCCTCTTGCACCTCCCTTTGATGGATGGGTTTTTAGGCTTCTTGAAGCTTGTGCTCCCTCCGTTTGTGAGAGCCGGAAGCTCAAGTATTCCCAGAAACTTGACGGGTTGAGGTGGGGGAGAGCTGGGCAGTGCCTTCGGAGCAGAGCCCTCTCCCACCACCCTGGCCTGGCAGCCCAAGGCCTTCTCCATTTCACATCTCCCCCAGCCGCCGAGGGTCTCCTTCCCTCGGCAGGCCCGGGGCGCTGTCTGTGCTGTGCCAGGGCCTGCCCTCCAGGAAGCTGGACTTGCCCGGCCAGTGGGAGACGTTGTCCTCCTGGGCAGTGTTTGTCTTGGCTGCTGGGATGCTCTGAATGGGCCTGACACATGATTAAGTGACTGATGGCTCCACAACACATTGTCTCCTCCGGGGCCGGCCCTTTGAAGTTCTTCCCGGTGGGAAGTAAAGAGACTATTTGCTCTATTAAAATGCCTTGGTATTTCCTCTGTTTAACCACAGGCCACTTCCCCTCTGCCACTCTAAACCCGGTAGGGCCACCGGCTGACTGAAAAGACAAAAGCCCTGGAGTGATCACATCCTATTGAAGCAGAGAGCCTGACTGCAGATTAAAGCTAGGGCAAGGCTGGGGGGGAGTCTTCCAGCTGGCTTATCATTACCTTGCTCAAAATTTAGCCTGTTGACATAATTCACACTTGAAGCACTGAATTCATAAATGGGCAGTTTGTTTCTCTTTTTATTTTTCAGAAAGGAAGCCTAAATTGTAGTTAAACCAGTGTGTTTTCCCTACATACGGCGGGTTAAAGCGATAGGACCCACTGAATTTCTCATTATGTGAGCTGGAAAATCTTTAGTGTCTGGGAGGGGCACGGTGTCTGCTCAGAGGAACACCGTCCTCGGGTTTTCCTTTATTTGCAGACTCTGCCTGCCTGGTGGTGTGCTCAGAAGTCCAAGGAAGGAGCGTGTAGCTTAAATAATACCAAGAGTACCTCGGGGGAGACTGTCCCTCGTCCTTTCCCAAGCCGTATCTTAAAAGGTTTAATTCCTTCGTGACACCAGACTGAAACCTATGGTACCCTGTTTTTGTGAAGGAGCCTAAAAAGGGAATAACTAGTTAGTCTCTGATGGAGACAATTACTTCAGCTTTTGCAGTTCCCTCTTTCAAAGTATACATGATAAAAACGGCTTCCCTTTCCTTTGGTTCCTTGTTTGGAAATGTTGGGGGAAGGTGGATGTAGCTAATTAAGGCTACAACATTTAAAGGGGGGACTTAATAGGTACCAGCTGTCTTTAACAAATCACTGGGTGGGTGACAGAGTAAAGATGTGATGTGAACACACATGTTATTCTCTTCTACAACGGAAGTCAGCCTATAAATTTTCTGACTTAATAGAGTAAATGAAAACTACCTTTGCTGAGCATGTTTATGAAGCAGTTGTTTTATAAACTTAATGGTAAAATGTCTTTCATATTTGCATATGGCCGGTACCTTGTTCCCTAAGAGTTGAAAGGCCACTAGGTGGCAAGTGTTGTGGGAAGTTTAATAAACTGTACTCGTCTTCATTCCGAATCTGATGTTAAAGACATTAATCTTGAGGCTTTTCATTAAAATTACTACATTTTAGGGATACTTGCTTGAACTTAAAAGAAATGCCACGTAAAATTGAAGCGGCAACTTTGAAAAGGGAATGGACGTTGATAGCATTAATTAAAATGCTTAGGTTGATGTTTACATTTCATACTTACTATGGATATTTCAGATTAATCCTTTTGAAACCATGAGGGATTAGGCCTTAAGTATACCTTTCTTAGATTTAAAAATCATTTTATTCCCTTAAAAACTAGGAGCTTTTCCAAGTGTTCTGTTTTGTCAGTTTTGTAGATTTTTTTCCCCCCATTGAATCGTAACCCTTTAAAAAATGCTGGCTCTCGCCCCAGACTTCTGTTCTGAGATGGAGTGTTTCACTGGAGACTGGGAAAGTTGATGGAGATAAAGGGAGGGTTTCCTTGAGCCATTCTGGAAAGAAGAGGTACATTTTCCTGAGACAGGAAACTCTTTCTCTGTAACTTTAACTGTCCAGGTAAGCTCTGGTTTCTCTTCTCTTGAAACGACCCCCCTTTTATCTGAGGAAAAGGAGTGCATCCCAGACCAAATGTAGGAGCAGTCAGCCCCAGGGACATGTCTCTCCTTCCTCTGGTGTGTTCACACTGGCACAGTAGGTGGGACCCAGGCACTCATGCAGTTAGGATTTATGGTAATTGCTCAATTGCTGAAGATCAAAAAAGACTGGGAGCCAGAGATGAATTTTTTCCACAACTACTCTGTGTCAGGTCATGGTGCTAGAGGGGGCAGGGGCCTTATGGGTGGACGCAAGGCCAAGGAGAAGGTGCTCAGACGACAGGGAAGTGTAAGCAGGATCCCGAGGCCAGTGTACGGAGCACTCCCCGTCCTCACGCTCTACTTCTCTGCCTCTGGAGACACATGAGCCATGGCTCTTGCTGCTCCTCACCCTAGAACCTTCTGCCCTAGGAAGTTGCCTGTGGGAGAAGCAGCTTGATGACAAGCGAGTCCCTGAGGTGGCGGCATTGCTAGAACTTTGGCTTTTCAATCTGTATCCTGGTTGGTTCCCAGTAACTCTGGCGCCGTGCCTCAGTTTCCCCTGCTTAAGAGGAGGCCCTTCTCTGTGAGGCTTCTCCACACTGCCCGCCCCTCCCAACCTCCCCACGAGAATTTTATCTGCGCTACAAAGTCTTGTGTTTAATAAGTCAGACCAATCCCATCATCCTTGCAGATTCAGGGAGAATGTGTCCAGCCATTTTCAGTGAAGAGGAAACGTGAATTATGAAGAAGAAATTTCATTTGAATGGTTCAGGGGAGCCTTAGAGAAAGGGAGGGGTCAGGGTGGAATGGAGGCAGCAGGCCTCACTCAGAGCACCTTGAGCAGGGCCTGGCAGTCGGGTGGGACCAGAACGTGGGGCACAGTTTGGGCCTAAAGAAAGATGTGGGCAAAGCTGGAGGAGGGGGCTTGTTTGAGGGGCTGGGGACGGGTTAACAGGACATCTTGAATTTTCCTTGAGTGTGTCCTGTCAGGAAGGGCGAGGCTTGGAAGGTTTCCCCAGCAGAAGAATGGTTTGCTAAGAGTGACACTCGGCATCCGTCCATCATTCAGTGAATATTTGTTGCTTTTTGTGTGCGAGGCATGATTTCTGGAGCTTCAGTTTTATCAGGGGAGACAAATAGGATACCAGACACAAACAAACGAAAAATACCTGACCTGACCACCCTGTTTAATATAGCAACCTGTGCCTCACCCTCTTTTCCTCGCTTTATTTTTCTCCAGAGAACTTTTCACTCTGGGACATATATAGTCTTTTCTTGCCAGTCTGTCTGTCTCCCCTAATTGCAGTGTCAGCTCCCTGAAGTCAGGGCATATATCTGTTTTGTTCCCTGGTGCCTCACTAGAACAGTGCCTGATGTACAGTAGGTTCTCCATACATGTTTATTGAATGACCAAGTGCTGCGCAGGAGATTGACTTGGCGTGATAGAGCGAAGACTGCTTGCATCTGAGGAGGCGATGCGTCAGTCGAGCAATTGCCATAAAAATTTCTTCTGAAATTCTGTAGTTAGTTAATGCTGTTTTTCTTTTTTTTTTTTTTTTTCAGAAGGCACGGGGGATTGAACCCGGGACCTCATACATGGAAGGCAGGTGCTCAACCATTGAGTTACACCCGCTCCCTGACACTGTTTTCTTAACATTGGCCCATCACGTGGCACCTGATGGCTCCATTTATTCATTCACACCACTGAGTACTGGCACTCTTACTGTGTGCCATGTGCTGGCTAAACCTAGGGCTGCAGAACTGGGTCCCCGCCGTCGTGGAAGTGAGGGATGGGGTGATTGGGGCTGGAGTAGGACGGGAGCCCCACCTTGCTGGGTACTGTTGCTTCAGAGTTACCCTGCACTGTGGACGAGAGAAATGCAAAAAGTTACCCCTATGGAGTATGTGCAGATGAAATTAATAATTAAAAAAAAAAAAAAGTTACTGCCAGGCACTCAGCTTTAAGAGTGACGGGGACCTCAGGAACCTCCCTCCCTGGCAGCGGCCCTCGGTTTGTGTGGAATCTTCCTATCTTTTCAGCAGAGATGCAGGTTTCATTTTGTTTCATTCCTCTCTGATGGTGAACGTGTTTCATTTTCTGAAGTCACTTGAAGGTCCATCCAGAATCAAGGATGCCCTCTAGCCTTCTTTCCGGGGCTGTGGGTTTGCTGGCCAGCTGCGGTAATGAGTTTCGCCTGCCTTTGATTTTCAGGCCTTGCCCGCTGTGGGAGGAACTAGATATTTCTGATCTTACCTCTGCTCATATTCAGATCCAGCCAAGCAATCAGTGACTTCACGGGCTTGTTTTGTGGGAGACTGTGGGAAAAGTCCTGGTTGGCTGGCTGTGAATTAATGAAATCCTCAGAAGGCGTCACTAAAGATAGCTCCTGTGGTTTACAAAAATGGCATTGCCTTTTTAATTTGAGAAAGAGGTCATGGAGTTTTACCGAAATTAAGCAGAGAAAATGTAACATCTGGTTGTGCTGGCCCAAGGCTGCTTCAGGGCCACGAGAGCAGTGGGGTTCCCAGTCTCAGACATGCCCAAGGTGACCCGGCACCCAGACTCCTTGTAAAGCTGCTCTGGACACGCTGCCTCTCATTGTTCTCCCCTCTGGGTTTTGAAGTCACCGAAAGGCAGAAATTCTACCCCCCACACGTCTTTTCACTTGAGCACATTTCCCATCTACTGAGCTTTCTTCCTTTTACATAAAGGGTCACACATTTTTTTTAAGTGCCTGGTTTTCCAGTTGGTAAAGAGGAGTGTAATCATTGCTTTCATCTCATTAAAAAGGGATGGGGGTGTATAATGGGGGGGGGGGCGCGCGGCGGGGCGGGCAGAAGGCATGGAGGCTTTAAAAATCATTCTAGAAAGTTTTAAAATTAGTAGGAATTCTGATAAGAGGAGAGGAAGGCTGATAAATTGCAAAAGAGTTTCAGGGAAAGACAGAAAGGGGATTCTAAAGGGACCTACAACTTTTTTTAAAAGCAGAAACGTGAATGTGTCAAGCGTCTGCTGTATGTGGTCACCTCCACTCCCCCCACCCCCAGCCCCGTGTGTATGTGGGGTATAGAGAGCAGCTGAGGTCTGGTGTAGTGAATAACAAGTCACATTAATATGTTTTTATAAATTTATTTTTATACCGGGTCAATTCCGTATTCATATTTTAAAAGGAAAATTATATAAAATCTTATTAATATTTTTGGGCATAATTTTCTGAAGCTCAACAGGAAGGCAAGGTTGCTGCTGCCCGGCTGCCACCCGGATCAGCAGGCAGCCGGTCTCTCATACCTGGGGCTTCTCCATTACTGCACTCTTTCTCCCGTAATTGTATTCTGAAAAATTTCAAATCTGTAGAAAAGTTGAAAGAACAGGAAAATGATATCCATTTCCTCTTTGTCTAGAGTCTCCATTTCTTAACTTTTTGCAATGTTTACCTCAGCTGTGTGCCTAATGACCTTCATGATTTTTTTCCAAATCACATTCCAGAATCCAGACAAGGATCCACATTTTTTGGCCTTTCATAACCTAGACATTCTGAAGACTCAGGGTCACTGTTTTGCAGGCAGTCCTACAATCTGTTTCTTATGATTAGCGTCAAGTAAAATATTTTGGCAGGAACCCTCTGAAGGTGATGGTGTGACATTGTTGTATTTTAGGTATCAACAGATAACAAAAGTGGATAAAGTTTAGTGATGAGCAAAATTTTTTTAAAACTTAAAACTGTTGCACAATTTTTCTAACGGTTTAACCCAGTTTAGTCTTGTGTTGTTTGTTTTGTTTTTAATCTCAACGTTTTACATTAAGGATTCCCTCCTTTTGCTTTATAGAGGGTCTAAGAAAAATGCAGGGTGTCATTCGTGCTGCCCTGTAATATAATCTCTTTCCGTAAAGACTGTCTGAAATCAACTGTGCTCTCTCAGAATTAGGAGTGCTGTGTCTCAAGAGTGCTGTAGGCTTTTGCTGTTCACATGGGTTTGTTTCAAACAGTTGTGGATGTCGCCCTCTGGGAATGAGTTCCTATTAAAACCTCTATTTGGCTGGGGCAGGTTTACGGTTGAGTGCTTCCTCACACCAAAATTCAGCCGTTTCTTTCCTTTGTGTTAAGAAAACATTGAACTTTTATTTTCATTAAAGGCCACTTCACTCAAAACATGCCCTCAAAATCCGTTTCCAGTCTTTCAGTTCTATGATTGCGTATTGCCCAAATTATTTTATTAGCGTACCTCACAGATAGTTTCATTAGTTTAACTTGAATTACTATCTTCTGCCTAATTACTTGGCTTTTCTTTCTTTTATTTCCTCCCTACCCAAGATTTAAGGGGCAAGACACGTAAAGTTAATATTGATTATTTTCCAAAGTAAGTTAAAATGTCAAAAAGTGACAAGTTGTTATTCTCACAGGGTACCAGCGAAACCACAGAGACAAAGCCTCCATCTTTTATTCATGAGTCCGGGGAGATGGCGAGGGTGCGGGCGGGCCTGTGTGCCCGGCATTTGTTCTGCTCTCAGGACCCGGCCTCCTCCCCTGCTGGCCGTGAAATGTCATGCCGAGATGCCATAGTGGGACATTCAGCTTCCAGAGAATGGACCACAGAGGTTCAGCCTCGCTTTTGCTTTTCTTCTCTGGCACTGGTGCCCCGGTCCCTTCCATGGCCTGACAGTGAAAGGCCAGAAAGCAGCGATTTTGCTGCTGGCAGGAATGCGGTGCAGCCCAGCTCCTGTGCTGGAATGCACGCCGGACACAAAGGCTGGCCAAGGGAGCCTTCAGGGGGACGGCAGCTTGCTTTTACTTGGTCTGGTCTGTCCTGGCCACAGGAGAGAGAGTTCTTGTTTCCATGGCTCTGCTACCGGCAGTTTCAGTGGAAGAGGGAGTGCAGAGTGCTTTTTTTTTTTTTTTTTTTTTTTTTTTTTCATATTAAAAACATTTAAGCCTTGTGACAAACTTACCCAGAGTGCTTTTGATTTCTGAAATCCCCCTCTGGGCTGGCCACTTCTGTGTAGAGGGAGGCGCTGGGGGCAGGCAGCTGGGATTTTGTGCATCTTCCCGTCAGGGGCACAGACTCTGATATTTTCTTTGGATTCATAGAAATCAGGCAGCATTTGCTAAACAAGACTAGACTTTGATTTCGAGCAGTGGTTCTTGACTGGGGGTGGTGATTTTGGCAATTTCTGAAGACATTTTTGGTTGTCACAACTGGAGGTGGTGCAACTGGTGTGTAGTGGGTAGAGGCCAAGGATGCTGCTAAACATCCTACAACACACAGGAGAGCCCCTGCAACAAAAACGTGCACCAAAGTATTGACCCTAAATGTCAGCAGTGCCGGCCGAGGTTGAGAAACCCTGATTAGAGGTTCCAGCTTAGTATTTGAATTTTCAGCTCAATTCGCCTCACAACACTTTTCAACTTCCTTTTTGTTTAACAGAAGCTGTTGGTTTTAAATCTGTGTGCAGGATGAATTTCCATTAAACTTTCCAAGACATATGATTAAACTATTGTGGTGCCTCTTGAAGATAGGTCCTAAATGCAACTACTACTTTAAATGCAAAAAATGATTTTTTTTTTTTTTTTTTTTTGGCTATAATTTGATCAAAGTACCATAACCTGTGCCTCTGTTTTTGTTACTCACTGATGGTCTGTGGATAACATTACATTTTTTCAGCATGAAACCGAACACTTCAAATCCCTAAAGCAGTCTCAAATTTATGGTTAATAAAAGCATTTATTGTACTGGATGTCATCTGTTATATCACTCTGGGGCTAGAAACTGGCAAGCAGTGGACAGGAAATATTTTCATTTCAAATCACTTCAATCTTACGGTCTAGGGGCAAAGTGTCTGATTTCAGGAAAGCTGCAGTGAATGGCCTAGTAATGAATGCATTTTTAGTTGATTAAGCAGGCATTCTCTCCCTTTCAGACAATCTTCCCTCTTTGGTGTAGCGAGGCTAAATAAATATGTGATACTAAATGATAGCATTTCTTGTTGGCCATATTTTTCCTGTGATCATCTTCAACCTTTCGAAGTATTTTCCAGGAATCTTCAGCAGAGGCAGGGGAGAATGACTAAACTGAAGTTTTGACCCTCTTTGGAATTGTTTACTTTCTGAGCACAGGAGGTTTTCTGAGATGATGCTGGCCATTTTGAATTCCCCTTTTAAAATGGAACTTGGAACCTTGCCCTTGGGTCATGAATTTAGGATTTTAAAGCATTTTAATGTTTAAAAAAGAAATGTAATTTGAATCCAGATAGATCTCCACATCCATCAGTTAAACAGCCAGGGTGAGGTGAGTTCCATCCAGAGGAAATCCTGTGTCGTGTGCCTGCGTCCAGACAGCATGTCTTTCCTTCTGGTTGTCTGGTGCATCGCTTCCCAGTGCACCTCAGAGGCAGGCAATTACTCCTGATATGGTTCCCTTTTTTCCAGATCAGGATTCCATGGAACAAAGAGCCAGGAAGGCATTAAGGTGGGAGGCCACATAACTCAGAGCCGCAGAGTCCCTCCCCTGCCTGTGCCCTGCCCTCCCAGCACTGTCCTAAAATGGGTGCCTGCTTGCCATGCACAACAAAGCGACTGATGGATGGTGGGAAGGGAACGAGACCAGATAGCATTTTGTAGACACTTCAATTAAACTAGGATTAGGCATTTATCCCAGAGGCTCCCAAACCTGGCTGAATCCCAGATTCACCCGAGGAACATGGTGGGGGGTGGTGGTGTGGAATGGGGAATTCCGGGCCTCACCTGTACCTGCTTAAGTGGGATTTCCAGGGGAAGGCCAGGAATCTGAGTTTTAAAAAGCCACCAGATCAGTGGTTGCCAGGGGTGGGGGGAAGGTTTGACTACAAAGGGGCAGCATAAAGGAATTTGGAAGGATGATGGAACCGTTTTGTGTGCTCTTGTGCTAGTGGATACACAAATCTATACATGGAGCTGTACACTCAAAAAAGTCAATTTCACTGTGTGTAAATTTTCTTATTTCTTTAAAAGCTGCCTAAGTAAATCCTCGTTATCACTTAGGTGTCAGGTGAGGTGGCAGCTGTGGGAGAATGTAACCTGGAATTGCAGAGACAGATGTGGGCAGGTGCTGAACTCTAGCCCAGCACAGTCCAGTAGAACTTCCTGTGATGATGTACATGCACTTCCATGTGCTGTCCATTTCAGTGGCCATTGAGCACTTGACTGTGGCTAGATAAACCAGGGGACTGAGTTTTTAATTTTACTTAAGTTTAATTTCAATGTAAAAAACCAACACGGGGCCACCATCTTGGGCAGCTGGTGCCCTTGGAGCAGGCATTGCGATGTCCTGGGTGTAGCTGAGCCCAGTGGTAATTTATGTCCGAGGGACGGTGGTAAATCATCCCAAGCATAGGGCAAAACAGGAGCATGGGCAGGGTGTTTGGGTTGGTAAGTACAGAGAAAAAGGGGCCTTGGAATGAAGACTGACGTGGGATCTGCCCAGGCAGGGGACAGTCGTGCCGAGCGCAGGAATCTGCTTTTCTGCCCTTAGTGCAGGAGTCAGAGAGCTCTTTCCTTGGCCCAGTTCCTTACCTTGCCCGCCAACCTCGTTCATCTTAGAAGATGTGGCGGAGAGTTTGGATGCTCTTTAACTCTGTTCCCTGCGGCAACTGGATATAGGGGAAGGCACTGGAAGGTCAGGGGAGTGTTGTGCAGAGAGGGTCTGGGCTGTGTCTCTGGCCTGGCTGGGTGTGTCCCCAGCCCACCTGCCTCTCGGAACAGGGCTGTCCTGTGAGGGAGAACCTGTGTGGGCAGATCTTGTCCCTTTTTGGGCAACAAGATAATTTTAAAATGACAACCATGCACAGACCTCCCACTGTATGCATTGAGCACATGGCCACCAACTTGTCTTGTATTCAGGTGCTCTTAAGCCCACCCCCACCCCCACCCCCATCTACCATGGACTTATGTTGTTTTACATGATGTTACTTTTCCAAATGTGTCATAAAAGGGTGAGATCTGGAGCATGTGGCCTTGTATCTGTGCACATCAAGTTGTGGCAGAAATAATGTTTCAATTTGTAGTGTAAATATATTTGTTATTAAATAAATTTGCTAAACGGCTAGCAAAAAATTCCATGAGCTATGGGCTTATACCTTAGGAGGTTTTGTTAATGGGGGTTTTAAAATGGCACTTAACTGAAAGCCTGAAAGGAGGGCTTTAGAATTATAGGAGCTATTCCTTCCTTTCTTTCTATCTTTATTTCAAAAATTTTTAGGAAGTACCGGGGATTGAACCCAGGACCTCATACACGGGAATCAGGCACTCAGTCACTGAGCTACATCCGCTCCCCCCTTTATTTTTGTCAAAAGTTTATTCCTTTGGATCAGGAAGAGAAGGACACTCTCTGAGTCACAGCATCTTTAAACAGGGTTTCATGGTGCTGCTTTTACAAATTGGTAGCTTCCGTTAAGGAGCATTAAATGCTGATTCTTCCACTCTTGAACTCACAGACAAATCTTGCTACACAGTTGTAATCACTGTATTTTATTTATTTATAGTTATTTTTTACTTAAAAATTTCCCCCAAAGCTATTTCCATTATTGACACAATTCACAGTCATGTCACTTTTAGTGGTTATGTGATATTTCATATTGTTTGCCAATCCCCTCCCCCGTTGATGGGGACTGTTTCCAAATTATTGCTCTCACAGATAAGGCTACTAGGAACAGCTCTATACAGATTGGTTCCCTACCCTCAGCTTCTGCCACTTTGGTTTATTTCCTTGGCATATATTCCCCAAAGTGGAATAACTGGGTCATTGTGTTTTGTAGCTTTTATTACATGCTTACCAGATTACCCTGTGTCACGACTGTGCACATTTACTACAAAGAATTGTGTGGTGGAAAGAGTGTAGGCTTGGTCCAAAATCCCAGCTCTACCATTTGCGACCATTCCTGAGACCTTGGACAAACTTCTCTCCAGGCCTGTTTCTTCATCTGTGAAAAGGGTTAATAATAGTTCCTCTCTATTAGTCAGCCAAAGGGGTGCTGGTGCAAAGTACTAGAAATCTGCTGGCTTTTATAAAGGGTATTTACGTGGGGTAAAAGCTTACAGTTACAAGGCCCTAAAGAGTCCACCTCAAGGTTACTTCCTCACCCAAGTCAGTTGTCACGTGTTGAAGCAAGATGACAGGTGACCTCTGCCTGGTCTCTCCTTCCTTCTTCCTCTTAAGGCTCCATGGGCCCAGCTTCTTCTGATCTCGGCTGTAGGCTGGCATAGGGCTCAGCTGCTCTGTTCTCTTCAGCTACAAACTATCAGGTGAATGGAATGGCTGGTCTCTCTTCGCAGGGCCGCAGGATGAAAGTCCCCTTCCATGTGTATGGAGCTCTTTCTCTTTTCTCGCGTATCTGCTTCTGTGTATCTACCTCCATGTTCTTCTTCAGTGAATGTCTGTTTATATAGCTCAGGAAGGGGATGGGGACTCAAACTGAGTTACACTCTACGACGTGGTCAGATCAAAGCCCTACTCTTAACATAATTTAATCAGAGGGATCTCAGCTGAATCTAATACAATCAAAGGGTATCACACCCAGAGGAACAGAGCAGTTTACAAACATTATATCTCTTTTTGAAATTCATAAATAATATCAAACTGACACACTCTCCAAGGGTTGTTTTGAGACTTAGATGAGATACTGCCTTTCAAACATTTAGCTCTGTGCCTGGTAACACCGTTAGCTGCTTAGTGGTTGGTGACAGTCATTATCAGCAGAATAAGTGTACTCGTTTTTCCACATCCTAAAGAAGTCCATTTACAGTTTTTGCTTATTCTTATTTTGGTGGTGCCTTATGCTTGTTTCATTCTGGTTTTATTGGTAGATTGAGTCTTAACCACTTGGTGATTTATTTTCTGAGTAAGTTTCAGTGCTTTTAAGTCTGGTGGTATTAAAACTAGGTGTGGACGAAGTGTTGCTTAGTTGGAGAGCATTAGGGAAGATGTTTGAAAGAAGGAATCATGGTTTTAGAATAAGAATATCAACTGAGTCTTTCTGACTTAGAGCATATTATGAAGATATTCAATTAAAAGAATTGGCATGGGAATTCTGTTTATATTCTTTTGGCTTGCAAAATTTTGTTTCTCTATTTTTTCCAGGGTCAATTTTGGATTGGTCACACAATTCCTATAAAGAGGATAAAAATTAATGATAATTTACTGGCTTTTTAAAGCTCCAGACCTCAGGCTAGAAGCCCACATGCTTCCCCCGCGTTAGCCTGCTTTGTCTACGTCGGTATGACCCGGATGAGGCATCCCTGGCCGGCTGCCGGGTTGTGGCTGTGGCCAGGGCAGGTGACTCTCTGACTTTCAGTTTATGTGTAAAATGGAAGGTTCAGACTAGGATGAGTCTTACAGCCATAACAATTATTTTTATTGAGGTAACTTGAACCTTTAATTCAGAGGATGTATTTTTTCTGTCCCACCAACTCTACATCTTTTATTGAGTTGGTTGCTTCTGTTTCCACCTGAACTGTTGCAAACCTTCTGCCAGGGTGTCTTTATCTTGATTTCTCTCAAGGGAGAACATTCAACCTGTGGCCATTTTTGCAGCTCTTTGTCAAATAAAAGGAAAGTGTAGGCCTCCATATAGGTTTTGATTTTTTTTTTAAATTTGGGCACATAGATTTATTTTTACTAGGCTGCCCTGTGGGCTTTGCTGGTTCTTGCTGGTTCTTGCCTGCGTTGGTCTTTATCCAGTGGTTCCCGGTGTGTCCATCAGCTCTGACCTTTCTTATTTCGTGAGCCACTCATCCAGCTCACCCACCCTGCCAAAGGCCCCGCGTGGCTCTCATTTTTTAACATCTACACTACTGTTAATGATTGATTTCAACCCATTTAGTCTTCTGGGCCTGGAGCTTTTAGGGCCCAATCAATCACTGAACCCATAAACAAGGACATGCCTCAGGATATCTCCCCCCGCCACCTCCCAATTACGTTGGGGCGTTGACAGTCCCAAGTCCTGGGTCACTCTGTCAGCAGCTGTCAGGGAAGGAGAGGATGCGGGTATACGTCAGGTGGTGGCAGGGCAGGGGAAAGACAGCCATAGATAAAAATGATAGCAAGAGTTTATTTGGCAGATGATCTTCAGGTGGATAATTGCAGAGCTTTGCAGTAATTTTTTGTCTTTCTTTTGCCCCGCATTTGCACCAAACTGTCTTACTAGGAAAATTAAAGAGGTTAGAATAGTAACACACACACACACACACACACACACACTTGTTTTAAAAAATGAGACCCTTCTTGGAACCCCGATACGAAGCAGATAAGAGTAGAGCTGCTTTGGTTGAAGGGAGTGTGGAGAAGGACTCCGAGCCCCCATCCCACCCAGGTGGCCTCACCCCAGTGCCTTACCCAGGGATTGCTGTCCCACAGGTTTCCCTCCCGCTCCAGGTGCTCTCATCCTGAGCCATCTTCCACCTGCACCTGGAACGGTGCTGTTTTTTCCGGTACCCTGGGAAGGTCTCTTGGATATGAGGAGAACATTTCTGGCTGAGCCCTGTAAAAGCAACCCCTTCCCCTCTGCAAAGGGTGAATTCGGGGCTACTCTCAGCAGACAAGGGGTGAAGATCCTGGACTTAAAACTCATGGGTAGGTGGCCTGAAAAGGACCTGGTAGAGAGGATAACAGTGTTTTCAGAATTTAAGGTGAATGCTTGCACAGCCTTCCTCTGATGGACAGGAGAGGATCCAGGAATGCCGGATGGGCTGTCAGGAAGATGGACACTTGCAGAGGGCTCTGTGACACAGGCCAGAGGGCGGAAGAGGTCACCATTCAGAGAACAGGAGGGGCCGTGTGCCCTAAAGGGCTGGCTTGATGAAGAGCCTTATTCTCAGAGGTCATGCCCTCTGGGAGCCCTGAGCTTAAGACAGGAGTGATGACAGGTTGCCCTGGGGAGGGTCTGGGCTGTGTTGAGCTGGGGCCTCCACCTGCAGCAGAACAGAGCAAACAGTGTCTTAATCCTCTGCAAAAAGGACCTCCACATACCCTCACCCCACAACTTGGCCATGAACACCTTCCAGGAACCTCTCTCCACCATGCTGTTACTCCGTGGTCTCGTCTCTGTGGCCCGAGGCTCCCGGCTTTCTGCCAGGCATTTACGCCACAGGAGCCTTGGAGGGTCTCCAGGGTGCCACACCTGGCCCCTCACTGGGTGAGCGTCCATGTGCTTCAGTGGCATGGGCCCACGGCCACGAGGAGTCCAGGAGGCAGGGAAGTGGGAGAGATGGGTGGCCTCCTTGGCATGCGCTCATTGCTGGGAGTTCTTTCCCCTCGTTCTGCCCTGGGGGGGCTGAAGCTTCGGCCACCTTTCCGGAAAGCCCTTGGCTGGATGAGAGCATCTTGAAATGGGCTTCATATCTGTGGAAATTTAAAAAAAGAGAGACAAATGGCAGACACTGTTACTCCTGCTCTGATGCTTGGCTCACTTCCTCGTGTCCCCTGCCCCAGCAGGTACAGAAATATTGAACCCCAGACAAGCGGTTTGCATCGTAGCACCATGTGGGAAGGTGAAGGGCGCTGGCCACGTCCAGTCTTCACTTAAGAAAGTAGGTGTGTCTTGTGTCTTCCATCTGAATGTCACCCCTGGGAGTAGTAAGCGCCCCTTCAGTCCTCCCAGACCCTGCTCCTGGGCCTGGCCCTGGGCTGTGTGATTGGGAAGGATACTCATTTATGCAGGTTTAGGGCTCTTGGATGAAGTGGGGTTTGTGTGGGGGTCCTGCGTGTCCCCCGTAAGCTGGCCTCCCACCCGCTTCCCAGGGGACCTCCGGGAGCCTCTGGGGCTAAGGTGGCCCAGCTCATGGCAAGCTGCTCGCCTGCCTCCCACGTGGCAGGAGGGCGCCCAGGGCTGCCTCCCCTGCTGGGGTCGCCGTTTTTTTACCCTAAGAGCACCGATGAGGATGGCCTTCGTCAGGATTGTCCAGGTACGCCGGGCGATCCTGAGACAGTTCCGTGCCTTTGCAAACTGAACACTTCAAAAAGGAGGCCGCCACCGCCCCCGCATCCTGGTGTAAGGTGGCGGAAGGAAGCGGTGGCTGACAGCAGAGTTAAACAAACGCTAAGGTAGGTCAGATTTTTGACATACCATTTTCCTCCGCCGTACCAGCAGCTGCTCTCTGCTTTGAAAGGGGGCTTAGCCGTTCACATAAACTTGGGTTCGTGATAATGTAAACTATTATTAGGATTATCTTTTTATTCATAATATATAGCTGACTCTCTGTCTACCTTATTTATACTCTGAAACACTCATTTACCTTCAGTACCTGGAGCCAGCATCCACCACTCTGAAACAAGGGAAAACTTCCTAACAGACTGTTTAAGTCTTCAGATGGTTTGAAAAGGACTCTGAGAATGAAATCAGTGGATTGAGGAAGCTTCAAATGTCAGCAAAGCTTTCAGGTTAAAACTGGGATGTGATGTTGACAAAACATTTCAGTTCATTTTTTTTTTTTAATGAAGATTTATCCCAAGGGCAGTTGTTTCAATATAAAAAAGAATGCTTGACTCTCAGTTTGGCTTGCATTTTTGGCCTTTAGAGTCCCCCCTGTTCTCTCTCTCTCTCTCCCCCCATTTCATCACCACCTGGTGGAACCATTTGCTGCTCAGATCACTCTGAAAGCTACTCCTGGGGCTGAGCTTAGGCCTCCTGCACCCCAGCCTTCCCAGGAGAGACGCTGTGTCGGCTCTACCCAGTGTGCTTTCCCACTGTTGGGTATTGCCAGGAGAGCAAGTTGGCCTGCGAGCCAAGGAAAAATCTAATAACCTTTTCAATTTTTAATAAAAGGTCTCTCCTTTGTTCCTCCCTCCACTCCTCCCCCAAAAGCAAGAACAGACTGCATTTTTTAAAGCACATCTGGACACAGTTTTTGTAGAACTCTTACCCTGAATTCCCAGAAGAAATGTATTGGCTCCCATTTTTCCAAGAAAAAAATGGAAATGGCTCCTTTGTTTATAAGTACTGTGCTTTTGTGTATGTTTTAAACAAATCAATTTTATTGATACACATTAATAAAGCATACAATTCATCCAAAGTATACAATAAATAGTGCATGTATCACTTCAATCATTATTAGAGCATTTTCATTATTTCAATAATAATAAACAAAAACCAGACAAATGAGAAGATTCTTGTTTGTATTTTAATAAAACCTTAAAGACATTGCATTGACCTGAGGGACCTTAGGCTACACATTGTCCTTTATGTCCCTCTTGAAGTCTTTGAGAGGTGCTAAAAGTTTATGGTTGGTAATTTGTTGGGAACGGAGGAGTAGAGGCTCCATGTGTCCTTATTTGAAGTTTCTTTTTCTGCTTCCCATGGCTGTGAGAGTTCCGGCTGGGGGCTGGGCTCGCCCAGGACCCTGCTCTGTTCTGCGTTCTCTCCCAGGCAGTGCCCTCTTGGTGAATGACAAGCAGACAGACGTCAGTCTGTGATGCTCCAGCTCTGAGCAACTCAAGGCACGCAGTGGAGCCTGTCTTGCATCTATTGGATGGTGTTTGTTTTCTTCCTAGAGAAACACATCTTCTAGAAGCTTACTGTTTGCAAGACAGCGAGGTTGATCTTTCATTATTATCAGACTGCTAGGGTATTGGCTGGAGGTGCTTCTAGTATGAGGAGAATTGGAAGCTGGATTAAATCAATGCCAAACTTTTAAACATGAGGTAAAGAGGTGTTGCTACTTAGGGGAATTTGTAAGATGATATGCTTCTATTCGAGTTGGTGTTTGTAGAGTTTCTTTTTTATGCCTTTAAAGATTATGTTTATGAATTAAAGTTATCTTCAAGAAGACATCAGTTTAGTGTAGGAGGATCATAGTTCTGTTACTACCCAATAAATGTTAGTTGGTGATAAGTATTTGACCAGTGTAGTACTTACTGCCTTCTAGAATATTTACTTTTTCTAGAACTGTTCTGAGTGTCTGGAAATAAATTCTAGAGATATAATATTCCTCTATGCCTCATTTCAGAGTTAAATAAAATTCCAGAGATTACCACACTTCCGCTTTTTTTTTTTTTTTTTCTTTTTTAACTTTCAGGAAGGAAGGTTGTTAGCCACGCAGCCAAAATTGATCCACCAAGCCTCTCAGTGCTACAGGCTTGCATCTGTCATATGGTGACAAGTGTTGAATAAAGTCCAAAACAGGATGGTCTGAGAATTAACAAAAAATTCACCATTCTCTTGAGCTTTGGCCAGAAAAGGTTTGTTGGAACTGAGATTTAATTTGATAACTTTTGAGTTTGTATTAATTGTCTAGCTGATCTTCTGGACTTACTTTGCGTTCTGGAAAATTATTATTCTGAATGCTAGCTAGTAGACCAGTTGGTTGGGAATACTTGGTTAAAAAATTAATAACTAGTTAACTACTGGTAAATTAAGTAGCATTTAATTCACCATTGATTGCCTTTATATTTTTCAGATAGCATTGTTTCAAAAACTGCAAAAAGATTTAATCTATTAATAGTTGATCAAACTGTAAAGCACTGAACAGACCTCTGGAAGCATGATTTGGGGTCTGTGTGTTCTTATCCAGAACCTGGGGAGACTGGAGGGCTGCACCCGCTGATGGTAGCTTCTCCTTCAGCAGTGCCCAGCGAGCTTCCCTGCCTACAGAGATCTGATGGACTGAACCAACAGTCTTCCCAGTGCCTTTTTCCAGTGCCAACGACAGATGTGTAAAGATTGAGTGTAGTGATTGTGATCGTCAGGAATGTTGATGAAAAGTGGATAGAAGCTCACAAAGAGCATGTTTCCTGAGTTGTCTTCCTCATTTCTTTAGTATTCAGTGATTTCTGCCCAGGGGCATGACACATTGTGGACAGGAAAGTCAAGATTGTACAGGAGCAATGGGGAAGATACTCACCTAATTCCACAAGTTAGTGACATTTTAGTTATGGAGGGGAGATAAGGTGAAAATTGCCAGTAGGTGGTGACCAGGACTTCCCCCTCCCTCCTTCAATACCTTCCATCTGTATTAGGGGCAGGGAATCTGGCTATCTTGAAAATAGAGGATGTGTGTAACTCCAGTGCCGCCTTCTCAGTTTCTTAGTGGCAACTCCAGTCTCCAGGTCCCCGGGCTGATTTGTCCTTTTGATTCAGCCCTCTGTCCTTTTGCTTCATCGTTTGAAGCTGCCGTTTTATTCCCTCTTTTTTTCTCCCTTCACCACCTTGGCCTGAATGATGGACCCTTCCCCCCAGGTTCACCTCTGCCAAATCCAGGCACGTGCTCACATCTGTACAGACCGCTTTGCTTGCATATGCCTGACCATGGGTAAAGCTGGCGCTATCATGTCCATCCTTCAGGCATGTTGGGGTGAAGGGGTGAAGTTACTCAAAGCATTGGCTCTGGCTGACAAGGAAGGCTCTGCTTTGTCCCCGAGGAATATCGGTCTCTGCCGGGTGCTTCCATGTGCCGTGCACTGGCTGCGCACTTGGTCCCAGGAGCTCATGTGTCTACTTGAAATGGTCCCCTCCACCCACCCCAAAGCTAGACATGCCCGAGCGTCCAGCTGGAGACCTACCTCCTCTGTAAAGACACTTTCCCAGCAGGTCTTCCTTTGTTCAACATCCTCTTCTCTGAAATTCTATTACACAGCGCACAATTGCATAACTTAGCACATTCATTCTGTAAGTTATAATGGTAGTTACTCTGGTTTCTTTTAGCTTTGATTTCCACATTGGACAGGCATCATGTTTTAGCCTTATCTTCATCACTCAAAGTGGCCTTCTCAGTGTGAAATATATTTCAAGCTCTTCAGACGTCTGGTTGATAAATTCTGGTCCTGAGCTGAGGATTTTCATGAAATCATGAGGAGAGAATCTCGGGGTACAATTAAATATTGTTTTTAGATCGGCTGGTTTTTCTTTAAATTAATTTTACTGAGGTGAAATTCATGGAACGTAAAATTAGCCATTTTAAAGTGAACACAGCAGTGGCATTTAGTACATTCACTATGTTCTGCGGCCACCCCTCTGTTTAGTCTCAGAACTCTCCATCACTCCAACAGGAAGCCCCATACCCATTAAGCAGTTCAGGCTGAGTTTTTGAGGTGGAGATCTTTCTGGCTACAGCTTTGTTGTGATTTTAATCACAAAGTGGAATTTATCATTTTTACCAGCCAGTTGTTTTACCTCCTCTGCTTGTTCTGTAGAATCAACCCCCAGTGGTTCTCTCCCAGCCCCCTACTCTCTGAAAGGAGTTGGAGCCCTTAGGTGTCCACTCCCTGCAGCATGATTGCCCTGTAGTGTGATTTGGGGCAGGAGGGGGGCCTTTTGTTAGTCTGCATCTTGGATTTGCCAGTTTTCCTTTTAATTTCGCACAGTTCTGTTACTCACCTGAGACCAGCCAACTAATCATAGACTCCTCTAAATTTGTGTAAATTATAAGAAACCTCACAGGATAAATGAGAGGGATTTGGTTACTCTGCAGAGCATCCTTCAGGGTGACACATCATGTCCCGGGGCGTGAGCGTGTACGTGACACGCCGAGAAGCCTTGTTGACACGTCAGTCCTGAGGCCTTTCCACGTACACAGATGGGCTGTGGAACAGGTGACAGGGCCCGAGGCACAGCTTCTAAGTCCTCGTGCTTTCTCTGCGTCGAGTATGGTGGGTGATTCGAGCTGCCTGGACCCTTAGAATTCTGCCCACAATCCTGACCCTCCCATTATGAGGATCCTTCTGTTATTTCTCCCCATGAGAATCCACATTCTGCAAGATTGGTTCTCCCAGGAGGAGCTGCATTTATTGATAGCTGCTGGAGCTCTGTCAGGAACAAATGTTCTACATATTAGGATCTAATTCATGTCAAGTCGTAGTACATGAGGTGCATGTAATAGAGATGATCTGGAAGAGGCCTCAGAACCGTAAGGGGGGACAGGGAGGATTATTCATATTCTTTGTACTTAAATTTCTTTTGCCTTGAACTTATTTCTTTTGTCCTGAGACAAACAGCTAGTTTCACGTCCACCCAGCTCCCCATTCTCAACTTGGAATCATTTCCGCTGGAACCTTCGGACCTTCCTCTTTTTAAAAAATAATACTTAATCACTGCCTTTAATCTTTTCTGGTAAGCCTCTGTTTCACACTAGCTTCATGGCAAATGTTACAGGTTTCTATTTTATTTGCACTGTATTTCTTTGATTTTGTAGATGTTTCTTCATGGGAAGCCTTATGAAGGGGCCAAGGTACATCGATTTCTTCTTGGTGATGGGTCAAGAAAGGTGGTGTGCACTGTCTCCTTGCTGCAGCCATGTAGGAGAGGAACAGTGCCTAACCACCAGGGCCCCTTAATCAAGAGATGAGATTTGCTCCTACCTGCTGTTCCAATTGCATTGTCTGCCCATAATGAATTGCTTTCTTGTTTATCTCTCTACAACAATCCATGACAGAAATCCCAAGAGAGGGAGTATGGGGGCCCTTCATTCCTGGGAACTTTGCACTGCCTCCTTCACCTACAGAGAGTGTTTATCTAAATTTAAAATCAACTGAGACTTCGGTACTTTATTTAAAATCGATTGAGACATTGATGCTTTATTTTTGCATCATTCTCCACCTTCCTTCTCAGAATAATTTTTTAGCTGTTGAAGGAAAGTAAAACAAAGCAGAATACTTCTTGGCAAACGGTTATTTCCTGATCTCAATCACACAGTGATTTAATTGCTGCCATTTTGTGTGTGTGCTTGCTTTAATGGGAATTCCATGCAGTATCATTGGGAAATTAGGAAAGAGACTCTCCTAGATTTATTGCTTAGTTTAAGTACTAATGGCAGACTGATGGCTTCCATCCAAGAAGTGGGGAGATGTAAAGTTATAGGAATCATTAATGTTTGAATGCGTCCTTTCGATTGCCTATTTTAAAATTAGTTTGGCAAAAAGTAAAATTCAGAACCCATAGCGAGATTATTTACCCTTTGAAATTTGTAATGTAATGTTCATTAAAATAATCTAGGGCGCTTTTGCATTATGTGAGTGATGATGTTCTTTCTCTCCTGTATACCAACATCTTTTTGAAGCTTGAATGAATTTTGGTATGTGTGGGGGAGAAGTCAAAGCCATAGATCATTCTTCCTTTTGGAAAATTGGAGCTTTAGAGTGTTTCCCTCTCCCCTCCCTCCATAGTGGCTCTTGAGTTAATACTTAAAAATGTACCCAAACCTAACCCAATTTTGTGTGTTGATCACGAGCGCCACGGCCTGCAAACGCAGTGGAGCGAATGCCTGGAGTAGGAGTGGGGAAATCAGCTGTCCCACCTGTCCTCTCCAGTCTCTATTTTCCTCCCCCATTCAATGACGCCTCCCCAGTAGGAATAAGAAGCCACCCCTAGTGGATAATCAAGTTTATTTTTTAACTTGATTCGGTGGAACTAACTTGACTGCAGACACGACCATTGTTGCCTGTGACCTGAAAAGTGACAGATGTGCCTCTTAGATGGGCTCATGTGTGTCACAGCTGAAAAGGGTTCCCTTTTATGTTGCTACTTTGTAAAGTTCATGAGTACCAACATCTTGGAAAACAGTTCAATTACTGAGTTGTAACAAATGCCTGCTGCCTCTAACAGTTTACAGTTGAGTGGCATTAATCCAGAGTTCTATTTAAGACAGAGATTTTACCTCTAACCATCACCCCTCCCTCCATTTGAATTTTGGTTTTAATCACCAAGTGCCCCCTGGATCCTAATGCACCCCTGGTGCCGTTCAGCAGACCTGGTGTTCAGCCGTCTAGGGGAGCGTGACTCTGAGATGGGTAGCCAGAAGCCACCTGAAAGCCTGCATGCAGATTTGTGTGTGTGTCTGCATGTGCCACAGCTTTCAGCAAATTCTCAGGCATGTGTACCTCCAAATTTAAAGCTGAGGCCCTCCGCTGGGAGGGAATTTTCAGTGATTTTGGTCCTGGTAGTGAGAGTATTGCGGAGAGAGGGATTGTGATGGTGAGATTGCAACTATATAGCAACTCACACTCCTCCCGTTTTCAGATCTGACCAGTGTGTGCTGGAAAGCCTCAAGGGGTCTCTCAAACCTCCTCAGCGCAGGTGGGCCCTGTGCCTTGGGGGCGTGGGCCTGGGTACTGCACAGCCCTGGACTCATGCTGGCTAGCACCCTCCCCTTTGCTCCTTTCCACCCTCCTCCATGCAGGGCCAGTGGCAGCCCATGCCCACGGCCTGCCTGTAGCAGAGCGGCTCCAGGAGGCCGGGTCTGGGGGCCCTTGGTGTGGAGACCTGATACTCCTCTCAAGGAGACTGATGAGATTCCCACAGCTCCGGGAGAAGCGAGACGGCTGGGAATTGTCCTGCCAGTGTTTGGTGGGCTGAGGTGGGGGGAGGAGAAGCTTGTTCACATGCTTGTTAACATTTGAGGGTCTTTGACAAAGGAAGTCTAATGCCCTGCCCCGGTCAGCCGGCGATTGCCCCCCGGGAGGCCCTGTTGTGCACAGGAAGTCAGACACTAATGATGTAGCGCGGGACAAAGGCGCCCGGCCCGGGCAGGGCCTAATTGCTGTGTCCGGCTCCCTGGGAGCCGGGCAGGATGCGCTAAGTGTTAACACCTGGAGCCGGTGCTGCCGACTTCCTGGTGGGTTTTTTTGTTTTTTTTTTTTTTGTGGACACACACACAGGCACTCTCAAACTCCATTGCATCTCGGGATATTTCAGGATGTGGTATCTAATTGACGGAATGGCTTCATCAGGAGACCATGCCGTTGTTGAGTGTCATCCCTGAGCCGGGGCAGGGCTGAGAATGGGGAGGCCTGAGCCCTGAGTCTGCCCATCAGGGGTTTCACCTCTGGGCTGGCCTGAGTCATCGCCCCTGAAAGCATCTGGAAAGGGCAGACCTTGCAGAGAGAGGCAGAGAGAGGTTAGAAGGGTCGCTGTTGCTTTGGTTTGGAACATTCTAGTCAAAACTGACGGGAGAGTGCTCCTGGGGGAGGGATGGGGGTCTTGACCACTGTTTTGAGCCAGCTGTGGGAATATAGCACGATAAGGAGTGATTTTGTGGGTGGGGGCACCTGCCAGCCGGCAAGGGGGCACTTTGAGAGGGATATCTGAATCCACATCTGGAGGGGTCATTTGGATGGGTTGCATCCCGGGGAGGTGGGGAAGCCCAGATGCACCCCATCATTTATAAGTGGGGCCTCTGGATTCTTGGTGTTGAGACATGGCTTTGGATCTGGGGCCTGCGAACCCCTCAGAGACCCTTGAGTGGCCTTAAAGAGCTCTAAGAACCTCCAAAATTATGTATGTAAGAAAGTTTTCTGGGGACAATTGGGTGAGAAGTGTTTGTCACAGAATTCTAGTGGTTCCAGAAACCCTCTCTCCATAACAACATCATCATCATCAGCCATTAAAAGTGAAGAACCCCTGCCTTGACCAGCCGTGGCTCTGCGGAAATGGGATTAGCAACTAGGACGATGCAGTTCCTGCAAAGGCAAGGCGGCTGGAGGTCTGAGCCTGTGGAATGGCAGGGGGAGCCCCCTCCCACAGGCCTCCAGTGGGAAGCAGCTTTGGGTACAGGGTGAATCACTGGGATTTTTGCAGACAGGGAACAGGAGAGTATAAAAAGGATGCTGGAGGCCCGGCTCCCTCCTAGAGAATGGGGGGTGTGTGGTGGGGGCACCACAAATAGCTTTTGAAAAAGGGTCTAATGTTGACTTGCTGCTTCCCAGTGTTATTTTAAGGAGATTTTTCTCTACAAGACCACCATGTGGACAGACCTAATAGGCTGACAGAAGGGTTGCCTTGCTTTCTAGCATATCCTGTGATGTTTCGATTAGCACTAAAACCTAAGAGTGGCCTTTCATAATTTTCAAAAATGTAAAATCCACCTTGAAGGAAGCACATGTGTGGGGCACACTGGGGACCTGCCTGGCTGGAGGAGGCTGGGTCCCCATGGCAACGTCACAATCTCCCATTTCTGGAGGCATTTGTGCTATAAAAGCAGAATTCCAGATGTGATACAGTATTTGGAGACTCCATCCCCAGGCCTCGGAAACATATTTGAAGTCGGCACAATTCAGGGCACTGCTCCCTGTGTGGTCCTAAGGCTTTTTATTAGTAGTTTTGTTTTGATCTGAACATTTCCTCTCGGCTTAGGCCTAACAGTCAGGTTTACAGCTTCAAGTTTTCCTCTATTGTCTAATCACTATTTTGCCCCCGCTTGAAGATACTTTTCTTGGGCCTCCGCGGTGAAATCTTTTAACAGCTAAGTGAGAGCAAGCCGGTGGCTAATCTGCTGGGTGGTTGGTTGGTTGCTTCCTCTTCTTACCCGGTATTTACAGAAAACCAGTTAATCTGTATCTGCGAGTTGTCTGCGGATGCTTTTTAAGCTGCAGATGAGTTGACTGTTACCTTAAAGATACCGATTCTCTAACATACGGTTCTCGTTTAGGTGGGTGGGAGTGGTGTGTGCAGCCGAGGGGAAGGGCTGGCTCTCCGTCCAGAGGCATGTTTTATAGCTTGCTTTTAACATTTAGAGAATTGGAAAAATGGAACAATCCTGTCTATTTGTGAGTATCAGCCTCAGGAGAGCACACAGCCCAGATCCTTTTCAGACTAATTGGAAAAAGAACTTGGGCTTAGGCTTTGAGAAAACTAAGGAGGCTGCAGGCTTTGTTGTGCTTTGTTTTTAAACACGGGAAGCAGGTCAGCTTTTCTGTGTGCCCTTATCTGTAGGCTTTAACTGAGTGTGTATGTTCCAGCTGCAAAGCAATAAGAAAATCATAAAGTCTGGGGTGGGGAAATCATTATTTAGAGAAGTTGCTGTCTGAGAGACAACGCATAGATGTCCTAACAAATCTTTATCTGCAGTGAACGGAGTTCAGGGGTTAGGAGCTGGCGGGGCTGGTGAAAGGAAGCTTGCATGAATACTCCAGAGCTTTCGGTTTGATAAGCAGGACGTAACTTGGCATCGGGCGGCTCCATGTTAGAGCTCAGAAACAATTGTCCCTTCAGCCTTCCTTTGGGGAGCATGAAATTAGGAACATGTGTGTGCTGATTAGCAACATGTCAGAGATGAATCATGATTACCGCTTTGGTCTGGTGCACAGGCCATGCTGTGGAGCAGTGAGTTCCTACCTCCCAGAGCAAATCTCCCTAATTAGCTTAAGCTCCCTGGCTCTCTTCGGACCCGACATGGTAGTGGCTGGTGGGAACCTCCTCCAGGGCTGGTGTGTTCCCCACTAGACGCCCGACACCTCGCTCCCCAAAACACACCACTGGCATCCTTCATTCCTAAAGCTGGTTGCCTCTAGATGGCGGGAATATCCTGACTCCGTCCAGGCCCAGGTTGGCTTAGTGATTTATTTTCCTCCGGTGCTGGGTTCGCCAGCATTCTCCTCTGCTTACATCACCTGGGCTTTCTCTGCCCATGCCGACTTTGTTTTTTCTTTCAAGTTAAAGGTTTGAACCGAAGTAAGTGGGATCTGCCTTCGTTTATGAGTGAAATGCCCTCACATTCTGCTCCTTTCGCCCTTATCATGTCCTTGGTCACAGGGAAAATGCAAGTCCTGCTCTGGGTGCTGAGCCTCCTCGTTGACACTGGAAATCCTACATGGAGAAAATGTTGTGGGAAGTAGGAAGTGTGAGTTGGCCCTAGTTTTAAGTACTCTCCAGCTGTGCCTTTTAACAACGCACCTCGCAGTCTCTCTGTTGCATGCTCGCACATTTGCGCCCCAGCTCTGGTCACAGCGTGGCGAGCGTCCTGGGAGTTCCTTATCTTTGATTCGAAAGCAGTCTTGTTCAGGCCTTTACCTTTGGCCTGCCCTCCTTCAGAAAAGGGGCACTATATTTAGTGTAGTCCTCTTCAAAATGCATTTTCCCAAAATGGTAGTTAAGCTGTTTTGGAGCTGGACTAGAGATGCCATCCACATGGCTCAGAATCCCCCAGGGCCCCTCTGGCCGAGGTCTCCAGGCCGCTTGGGGTGGGACCTCGCCCCGTGGTTGACTTTGTGTCCAGGTGCCTTCTGCCATGTGGCCGGGGCGGGCAGTGGGTTTCTGCCTTTTGAGTTTTATTCTTTTGGAACACGTAAGGGTTATCCATCTCACCCACATCCTGCGTAAAGATGTTTTCTCCATTACCTTCCTATTTGCCACTTGCGCTTCCGCCCCTACTTACCAAGGGCCAGCAAAAGGAATCTCATAGCCGAGCTCCAGGCACCCAGGGCTTGCCTCTGAGCTGGCATCGGAACAAATTGAAAGCTGCCCTTTAGTGCAGCAAATGGGAGTGATTAGTTAACTAGGAATGTGGCACCCGAGGCCATGGCATTGGCATTTTACAGTTTTTAAGTAACAGGCAACAAACAAGTATTCTTAATTGTCAGCTCATTAAATATCAAAACTGTGTGTCTTAAGAAAGGATTTTAAGGGACAGGATGGATCTCCATCAGCTCTGTAAGTTTCCTGGGCTGTGTTTTCTTAGTTGTGGTCCCGGATTCTAAGCCCCTAAATTACACTGTAACACCAGGCTAGGTCCTCCTGGGTTCTCATGTGTGCTACCTGGCTTCATCATTCGCTCATTTATTCAGGCAGAAAATGACTAGTTCTTGAGGCCTGACAGTGTCCCAGGCCCAGGACTGTGGAGTGGGGGGCGGCGGGGAGAAGTGCCTCCTGGCCTCTCCCCCCACCCCCCCACCCCTGGTACAACCTGTGCATTCATCAGAGATGGAGCCACTGGGGGCCCAGCCCCTCCGTGACCGTCAGCAGAGAACATTCCTCAGTCTGATGGTTGGAGCCTTCGCCACCCTGCTCTGACCTGTCCATCCGTTCGTCTGTCCTCATCTCCCACAATCCCTCCAAGTCTCTGCATGCTGGAGACAGATCAAACGTGGGAGACGCCACTTCTTGGAAAGCCTTCCCTGCCTCCCTTATGTATCCCCTCGTAACTTGCCCTGTAGCAAACAGCCCTCACCTTGTTTATTAGGAATGATGACGTAACCATCTCTGAGTTTATTCTACGTCAGATGCTGTGCTGAGCACTTGATATATGTCATCTCACTTATCCTTTCCAGGAAGTTTTATTCACACTTTATAGCTCAGGGAAATTAGGCTCAGAGAGGTTCAGAAACTTGCCCAAGGTCACACAGCTGGAAAGTGGGAGAGCATAGATTCAAACTGGTATTTACATAACTCCAAAGCCCATGCTCCTAACCACTCTTCTACTCCAGGTAAGTTCTGCGTCTAGGATGGCAGAGCCTCAGGCAGTAGCTCTGATGCATCAGTGCTGCCTGTTTGCCTGAAGCCAGAGTGGGAGAGAACACAGTGATGTGTCCATTTCCCTTCTGATGGTGTGTGTGTGCTGGGAGGGGGGGGAAATGACAGCACATGCCATGTGTGTGTCACCAGTTCACCCATATTGCAGCTGAAATTATGCGTCTACTAATTTCCTATTTATTGCTGCAGTAACAAGTACCGTGTACTTAAGTGGCTTAAAACAACACAAACGTATTATCTTACAGTTCTAGGGGTCAGAAAGCTGAAATGGGTCTTATGGGTCTAAAATCAAGGGATTGGCAGGGCTGGTTCTTTATGGAAGCTCTGGGGGCGTCAATCCATTCCTTACCTCTTCTAGCTTCCAGAGGCCTCCTTCTCTGCTCTACCTGTAGCTCCTTCCTCCGTCTTCAAAGCCCATGGCCTAGCATCCATGCATCTTCCTCTCTCTCTCCAACCCCTGCTTCTGTCATCACATCTCTTTCCCTCACCCCCCTTGCCTCTCTCTTAGGACCTCTGCAATGACATTGGGCCCACCTGAATATCCAGGGTCATCTCCCCTTCTCGGGCTCCTTAACGTGGTCACTTCTGCAAAGTCCCTTTTGTCACGTAAGGTAACATACTCACGGGTTCTGGGGATTAGGATTAGACATTTTGGAGGGCTGTTATTCTGCCTACTACAAAGTGTAAAGAAAATAGTATTGCTTTGTGGGCTAGCCTTGGCACAGCCTTTATTAGGGGGTCTCTGAGGGCCCTGGGGCAGCTGGAAGCTTTGGTTGTGAGCCAAGTGAGGACCACTTGACTTCCAAGACTCAAAGGCATCCAAGAATGAAAAGTGTTCATGGTGCACATGCGAACTGGTACCTAGAATGGCAGCTTTTGCTCCATGACCAGGCTTGGTTGGTTACCTGGTCCTACGGCCTCTGGTTTTCTGTGCAATCACAATAAGCCCTTTGCATCTCCATCAGCAGAAGCACCATGCCAGTCAAATTGTATGAACCCCTGTGCTCCCATAAAGTAGCTACGCAGGAAGACCGGTGTCAGGAACGCAGGCTGATAGGAGCTGGATGGAGGTGGGATGCACACTGGGGGAGCGGATGGGAGGGAGGGCTTCATGGGGAATGGGAAGAGAGGGGCATTCCGGGAATGAGGGAGTGCCTGGGTACAGGTGCTGAGCAGTACTGCAGTGCGTGGGGGGCGGGGAAGGTTTGGACTATGGGAGGACAATGTGGAGAAGGTAGGCAGGGGCCATGTCAGGCATGGTCTAGAGGTGACAGGGAGCCAACGAAGAGTCTGGAGCAGGGAAGTAAGGGCATGTCATCTTGGTGGACAAAGCTCCTTGAGGTCGGGACCCTGTCTGGTTCATTGCTGGATGCCCAGCCCAGCTGGGGCTTGGCTGAGGGTGGAGTGCCCAGTGGGTAGTGAATGGACACTTCACGCAAGCCTGGCCGTCCTCTGCGGCCAGTTCACTGGGCCCTCCTTGGAAGGACTCCGTGTACATCACAGGGACGTTCTTTGGAGGGAGTTTGCTTCTTGGATGTACTTCTTTAGAGTGAGCCCATCTCACTGTCTTGGGTTCCTCTCCACAATGCATTGCCCACTGCAAGTGCCCAATAAATATCTGTTAAAAACATGTTGCAATACTTACCTGGCAGGGGAGATACCATGATCACGAACGTGGTTTTCCCAGGGCGAGGCTTATCTATTGCACTCCGGATGTGCTGACCCCTGAGATTTTCCCAAATGTGGGAAACTCGACTGCGTAATTTGCGGTAGTGGGGGACTGTGTTCGCACTCTCCCGTTATAAAAAAACAGACAAACATGTTGCAATAGAAATATAGAGGGAATAACTCAAAAGCTGTCACAGTTCCACGAGTCAGTAACATTTTATGTAATCTAAGTGTCTTTTAGAAAAAATAAAAAATACACTAAAAAAAAAAAGTGGGTATTGGTTTCCACAGTTCCTAGGTGCCTCAGAACATGCTGTTAAAAAGAATGAGTTTCTTTTGTGAAAAGTGCTTCCTCTACATAGTTCCATGTGGTCCTCCTCAATTCTCCCTCGCTCCAAGTAAAATTGTGCAAAATCTTTAAACAAAACAAAACAGCAAGTTGATTTAGACCCAGTAGAATGGCTTGCTCTTGGTCACTAATACTTTCCCTGGCCTGTAAATTCCATTTTTTGTTTCCCACCTATGACACTGCCTTTCCCTCTCGCTTGTAGCCCAGTTGTCCTTCCCTCGTCGAAGCCCCTGGCGTGTGTCATCCATAGCCTTAATTTTGAGCCTGGCTCAGGTGTTGCCCTGTGGCATTTCAGATGATGTGAGCTTATTTATGGCTGGCTCTTTCACTCTAGCTACGAGTACCTGGTTTTTGCCCTCTGAACTGGGAGTTCTTGGAGGACCAGTGTGGCTTGAGGTTTGTCTGTGTGCACTGTGCTTTAAGCCAGGCCCCAGGAGTGCGTGCTCCTTTGTTACACGAGGGCAGGACGCAGTGTTGTTCACCTGCGTGCCTAGCAGCGTGTGAGTGGACTTGATTTCTCCAGCTGCTGTTCCTAGCAATTTGTAAGAGGGGAAAGGCTGTGGTTTGGGGGTCTTGAGCATTGGTCTTGGGCATTGCCAGAGGGTTGTTGGGGGGTCGGATGCTCCCCCCTCTTCCCTGGTTGTATTAGCCTGGTTTTGGCCATCTGAAGACTGGGCACAGCCTGTGGCTCCATCCCTAAGGAGTTGTGGGAGCTCTTAGGATTTTATTAAGGTAACATACTTTCCAGAGTGTTTCAGTTGTATGCAGGGAAGAGAGGATGGAAGGAGAGCACAGATTCCAACAGGAAGAAGGGCAGCCAGTAGATCTTGGGCTGCTGTGCCCTGCTGATTTAGGTTTTGTGTTACTGCTTAATCCTCACTTTAGTTAGAGCACTCTGTGTGTGCGCATGCGTCTCTCCCTTTTTGCACAGCTGTGCAGCCCCAAGGTCCATGTGGATCTGAGCTCAGGGATTCGGTGGCTTCGGGCTAAGCAGTGTGGATGGGACGGCGCTGTGGCGCCATGAGAGCTGTTCTGCACGCTGTGTCCCGACTGCCCACCCAGCGCCAGGCTGCCAGGCCATGGTTTTCCCTGACATCCACTTGTTGAGTGGAAACTTCAGCCATGTGGTTAGAGTATTTCCCCCATGAGTTAGCATTTCTGAGTTAACATATTTTGGTAGAATTCTGGAAATAATACTGGGCAGCACACTTGTAGATAATTACAGAAACAAATCAGAGTGGGGATGGGCAGATCTGTAGCTGCTCTTTCCCGTGGTAGATGAGTGGTGGGTTAGGAAAAGGCAGCATCTATGGGGGGATTCTGATGCCCCCCGTGGATGCTGTCATTCCAGCAGGAAGTCTGGAGGAGTTGTCATCCCTGCTATTCAGAGCAAAGATGGCTTACGGCCACAAAGCCAAGACCTTTTAAAGACTTTTTGTTTTTTTTCCCTTTTTCTTTTTCTTTCTTTCTTTTTTATTAATGACCTATGGTGTGAATTTCACACATAGATATGGATGCATTGAAGAATTTTCTCGTGAGAAGTAATGGTTTATTCTCACATTCACTGCCGGTCTTGGAATGAGAAACCTGTTTCCTCGGCCTTGAGGAATTGCCTCTCTGTCGTGGTTTAATAGAGCTTTCTCATGAGGGCCTCTGGTAGGCAAATTTTATAACCAGTCAGTGCTCAAAGCAGATCCAACTGGAAGGACTGCAGCTGGCAGCTCTTAGTCTGTCTCCCAATTTTACTGTTAATGAGTTATAATTTAACCCCCAAACACAGAGCAGCCTGCTCCCATTGTCTCGGGGGATATGATCCCTGCAGCCTGGCAGTGAGGAGCTCCCTGGACTAGAGGGGGTTGGGGACAGCTGGGGACCATGCAGCAGGTGGGAAGAGCGGAGTTGTCCAGCGACTGGCAGGACACTGGTTCTCCGCAAAGATGCATGCGTCTCGACTCCGTGGGGTCTGTGCTGGAAAAGCAGATTGGCTTCACTCCACAGTGTGTTCCCTTGTTTTCCACAGGGAGTGGGGCCGGCCAGCAGGAGCAGCGGGCTGCACAACATCACCTTCAGATATGACAGTAAGTAACTAGCTTGACCGCCCAAGAATGGGGCCCTTTCAGAAACCTAAAGCTTACACCGTGGTGCCTGATCAAGGACATTGCAGGACTTGTGGGCGAGGAATTTTCTGAACCGGCTCAGGTTTGTCAAGTGCACCAAAGCAGCTCAGTCTTAATTAAGCCAAGCAAGTATTTGGGAGCTTGAACAGGACAAGTGTCAGAGTTCAGAGAATTTGTGTATAGAGACCTCTCCTGAGTTCCTTAGGACATAGCCATGTCCTTCAGGAAAAAAATGCAGGTGCCTGTAGGGCCCAGCAGGGGGCAAATGAACAAAGCTGCCCAAGGGCAAGACACTAGGGAAAAGTGGGGGCTGGGGCAAACTGGATTGCTCAGGTGGTATTGAAGCCTTGGAAGAATTCACACCAAGTATTGCTAGTTGTTGCACTTTTTAAGAAGAGTGGGAAATGTGCATTTTCATGTGAACATTTAAAAAACACTGGCAGTGATTTAAAAATTTTCACAAACCCAGAGTGGGCCAAGCAGAACTGTATTGCAGTGTTGCAGATTGGCCCAGGGGTCTCCAGCTGGCCATCTCTGACTAAGGCCTGGGTTCCATCCACACCACCCACTAGCCATGTGAGCTATGGCAAGTGTGGCAGTTTGAGGCTGGTGGACCCTTGGAGCTAATCCATTCCTGTGCATGTAAACCTATTGTAGATGGACTGTCTGATTAGATTCAGTCAGGGGACTTCTTTGACTAGATCACTTCAGTAGGGCGTGGCTCCGGGTGGGTCTTAATCCTCTTGCTGGAGTCTTTTATAAACTATAAACAGGAGAAACATGCAGAGGCACACAGAGAAAAAGCTGCAGAGACAGAGAAACCCCGAGAGGCTGAAAGAGAAGTCCTGGAGGCCAGAGACTGGAGGTTCGGAAAAAGCCCCCGGAGACGCTGAGAGAGGAGGCCCCGAGGAGAGGGGAGAGAAGAGCCATATGCCTGGTTGCCCACAGCTGCGCTCAGGGAGACCGTGAGGCTGGAGGAGGAGGCAGGGGTGGGCGGCCCTGCCAGGTGCCTCATTGCCCACAGCTGCAGCTCAGGGAGACAGCGCCTCCTGATGCTGCCTTGAGTTGGACGCTTCCCTGGCCCATTGTAAAAGCCAACCCATTTCTGGTATATTGCGCCCAGCAGCCTTTAGCAAATTAAAACTACAAGCGACTGGACTTTTCCACGCCTTGGTTTTTTCATCATATAAGAGAAAGATTAGTTTGTCCCTCCTAGTATCATTTTGAGGTTTAAATGAAAATGTGCTTATAGCTGCTTAACATAGTGGCTGGCCTGTGGTGTGCACTCAGTAATTATCTCTCTTAATTTTGGAAGTCGTTCCAACTGGAGTTAGAATAGAAGCTCCTTTTTCCATCTTTAAAGAAAGTGTAACTCTTTCTGGTTGAATTAATTTACTCAGGGAAGGGTAGGGGTACATTTTTGAAAAATTAAACATATAGAACCCCCTCTAAGCAGCTGCTTGCATTTACTAAGAAGGTGGTTATATAGAATTGTAAGCATTTAAACCGTATGAGCCATAATTTGTAAGTTAAAATATTGACAAGAAGGAGTTTGACCCAAATTTAGTAGCTGCTGACAGTCGCCGTGTCTTGGATAGGGCTGTGGACTGAGGGGAGCAGGCTGGCTGGAGGCCTCTGAATGCTCACCAGCTAAAGCAGGGGTTTGAGGTCTTGTGTAATTTTAATATACAAACACGTGTGTCAGATCCATGCGGCATCGGTGTTTTGAGTTAATCAATAAGGACTGGCATGTGAAACGTAGGCATTTCCCGTCAGTAGTATGTGCCTGTCCTTGTAAATGCGGTGACGCTAATGAAGGATTTGCGAGTCAGTGATACTTGATTTAGCTAATTAAAGACATGTGTTACGGTTTCTGTCTTTGAGTTATAAAGTTAGTTTCTGATATGCGCTCTTGGTCCTGGCAGATCTTGTATTACATTCAAGAGTTCAGAATTTTCCGGTCAGCTGCAAACAAGCATTTGCATCACTAATTTAATATGGGGTTTTGTGGAAGAGGATCTTATACCTGTAAAGCCTAAAAGTATCTTATTGTTTTCTTCATGGGGCTAAATATTTGGTTCACTTGCCTGTGGCTGTCTTTTGGTTATTGCTTTCTTTTTAATTCTTTGGTATTTAATTAGAATTTAATTGACAGCTCCCACTAACTCCTGAGACGTTTGAAGCTCTGTTGCATTTTGGCAAAATGTCATTTGGGCATTCGTAACCAGAGTCCAAAACTTTAAACTTGCTAATAATTGGAACCAGGCTGTGTAAAGGACTTACTCAGTTTTCTGAATAAGGTATTTCTCTCCTTTATAAGGAAGTCCCTGCTATTGCTCAGTTGTCCCTGCTGTAGCTCAATTAACTAGTTCTGTTTGAAATAGCTAAGAACCAATCACCAAGTTTACACTCAAATTATTAAACTATAAAACCTTCTTTTTGCCATTCCCTTGTTATTTAATGTCCTAAGGAAAGAAAATGTCTTGCCAATAAGTGAGAATTGAACGTCGCAGATCTTGCCTTCTTTCATTCTGCATTCCACATTTGTCCTTTTGGCTCAGAGGGGGTATGCCTGAGTAGATTAAAATGCATTTTCTTAATTCTTAGACTTTGTGTTTGCATAATTGTATTTACAGAAACCCAGAGAGTGGGTTCAGGAATGAACATATTAAAAAACTGTGATTCTCTTGTTCGTGCCTTTTTTCCCAAAGCAGTCAAAAGTTTCTCTTTCATAGTTGTCCTCAATAAATGAAAATATTTCAACTTTACAAGTATGTTGGGATCTTGTCTTTCCTTTATATTGAGAAGCTGGTCTCAGCCAGGATTTTTGCAGGCTGAACACCTCCAATTAAGAATTTATTTTAGCTGTAAGCTGTGTGCTGATGAGAGAGTGGGAAGAGATGTGGGTGTATTGCTGTAGACTGCTTCCTGGCCCTGCCACTGGGCTGGTCAGTGGTGGGCTCCTGAGCCAGGCAACTGACCTATCTTAGCTGCAGTTTCCCCATTTGTCAAAAGTGAGTGCTAAACCAGATGTGTTTTCACTTTTTTCCTATTCTAAAATTCTTTTCTGCACCCAGAGAACACTTGTTGGTTGTTTTTGAGAGTGGATTTTCATCAAAAGCAGAATTCATTTTTATTAGTTATTAACATCCTTTCAAAAGAAGTATATTAAAATGTAAGTGTGACTGTTTTACAGGCAGGTAGAGGTTCTGGAGACAAGAACTCAACGTAGTTAGGCAAGAAAGTAGGACACAGGGCAGCATGGAGGATGCCCTTTAAAAAGAGGGGGTTACATTTTAGTGTATGCATCTTATACTTTAATAAAGAAGAAAAAAAAAAACAGGAATATTGTGTGCAGTTGAAAAGGTTTGGAAGAGTATCTGTTAGGATGTTAAAAGCAGTTACTTCTGTTTAGTGAGAGGTTACAGGTGACTTTAAAATTTTCCTTATATTTTGTGGTTTTCAAATATTTCCAGTGAACACTTTTAGTCATAAAAATGGGAAATGTGCAGTTGATTTTATGAGGGAAAATTAAATGCAACAGACTCACTGAGCCTCCTAGAAAATGCTACTGAATACTTCATCTCAAAGAAAAGCACCCGACTTCAGAGGAGTAACGGGCGTGTTTGGGCATTTGATGGAACCGAAGATGTTTTACAGAAAATACTAAAGAGGGTATTTGATTTACTCATTGAAAAAGAAATGGAGATAAAGAAGCTTAAGAATTATGAGTTGGTGCCTGCCAGGACGGTTGGTGTTTCCGCCTGCACGAGTAGCTAGAATGGCCCATGGCTGTTCTCTGAAGTCCCAGCTCCACTCTGGCTGGAAGCTTCTGGAAGCTTTTCAGGACCATGCAGACTTTGAAGGTGTATATAGCAATACCAGGTGGCGTGGCTACTCGCGTGGCTGGGGCTGCATTGACAGGTGGCAGTGAGTAATGCTCTCTGACAAAAATCAAAGAATCCGGTGGTTTTGGTTTTTAAAGTAGTGTGGGGCTCGATGGATTTAGTGGGTGTTGTGGGTGACTTTGATGACACGTGGTGTTTCTGAACAGAAGTTTTAGCTTTGACGATGCTCCTTAACTTTGAGGGTGTCTAGCTTATTGCTGAGTCCCAAAGCTTGTAACAGACGTCCATGTTATTCCTTTTGCAGATAGTAACTGGGTTAACAGTCCTGCTATGACTCACTACCCATACAGTCACATCTTCGGGTAAAGTTCCCTGCTCCCCCTGCCTCCTTGTTCTTCAGAAAGGAAAGAAGAAAGGGAGGGAGGGAGGAAGGAAGAGGTTGTTTAGCCACTGTTTCAGATCACTCTTTAATACTGAAAACTGGTTGAATCCATGTAAATAATTATCATTTTAGGTAAAACGTCCTAATAGTTAATGCCAGGTACCCACACAAACTTCAGACTTTATATGATCCTCCTAAAACTGTCCTGGAATTTAACCCGAGCCAGGGGGAGTGATATAAATCCCACGGAAGCATTCTCATATTTTTCCAAACAGTCAATCTTTGAGCTCATATTTGGGCTTTTGAAACGCACATCTTTAAACAGAATGGATTTGGCCTTCTCCAGACATGCTCTGTGTAATTTGAGAAAATGGACTTGGAAGTAAGAATGCATTTTTGAATGTAACTGTTTATTCTTCCAACTCTCTAGACTGCACCACTTACTTGAATCCGGTGGGAAAGCACGTGATTGCCGATGCCCAGAACATCACCATCAGCCAGTACGCTTGCCACGACCAAGTGGCCGTCACCATTCTTTGGTCCCCGGGGGCCTTCGGTAAGCGGGCAAAAGGGAGTCCCCTGTGGTGGCCTGGGTGGGTGGCACCCAGTGAGGGGTCCCCAGCGTGACGGCCTCCATGCACCAGGCGTGTCTTGGTGTGAGTGGCGCGTAGGCTGGGCTGGGCACAGGGATGCTTTGTTCCTGGCTGTGGGCGCTGGCTGGGCATGCACACAGCTTGAGGCCGCTGCCCCACGGCTGGCCTTTGCTTCCTTGGCAACATGGGTGTGAAAAATAATAGTGTGTGAGTGATAAATGGCACTGGGGCCTTGGCCTCTGTGTCTCAGCAGTGGGTGGTAGTGGTGACGGGAGCACATGGCCCCATCCGAGAATGTATTAGCTTCAGCATCCTGAGTAAGCCATCTCTGTGACCAAAGAGATGCACAGGCCCCAATGGGCACATTTTGTGAATTTTCAGGAAAGTGCCGTTTTTTAATGTGAAACCACGAAATCAACTGATTTTCAAATACTGGCAACTAATTGAATTTTTTTAAAAAAAACTTGTGTGGGCCAAAAAAACACAAACCAAAACAGAAACCAAAAAAAATCAACCTGCATTAATCTGGCCAGATTAAGCTTATGCCCGAATCTTTCTGCCCCCTTGCATAAATTGATAATACCCAGGAGAGGTGGGGTTGGTGGGTGTGAGAAGGGCCCAAGGATTTGATTCTGACGGGCCTCGGGTTGAACCCAGAGTCTGCGTCACCCAAGAGGCATTTAAACCTCTGAGCCCCAGTTTGCCCATCTGTAAACTGCAGATCACTGCATGTGGTTTGTTGTAAGAATTAGAAACGCACACTCACGCATGCTTTCCTATAGAGAGCTCTTAAAACAGGTACTGTTCTCATCAGAGCCTGGGTCTCAGGCCTGCTGCTTTGCCATCATCACCCAAACTCAGATTTTAAAAAAATCTAGACAAGGGAGCAGTAAAATGAAGTCTGAATTTCTCGATCTGAGTGGGATAATCTCAGAAAAACCAGATTGCAGGAGGAGTGAATGGTGGAAATGGGGACGGACAGGGCCCACCCGTTTGCCTGACTCACTTCTCCCTGTAAACACGCTGGGTCTAACCCCAGTGAATTTTCCAAAAATTATCTTAACATTTAAAGATACAAGCATTCTCCATGGACAGAAGGAAAGTGGTCATTCCACGTAAGGCTAAACTTTTATGGGGTTGGCCTGACCGATTGCGGGTTCCCTTCTTGGAATGGAAGCAAGAGGTGTGAGCTGGTGGTAGGAACAGTGCGAGCAGAAGACTGTGTTTTTCCTGGGAGGTGCCTTGTGGGTGGGGGTGGCCAGGCAGGTTCTGTCCATTTCTTTGGGAGGCAGAAAAGCGTGTGGATTGAGAGCACCACGTCGGAATCCCACCAGTGCCATTTAATTCCTGTGTGACCTCCGGCAAGTCCTTTAGCTTCTCTGAACTTTATGTAAAACAGGGATACCAGTACCATCCTCCTTTGATTGTTAGGGGAATTTAAACGAGGTGAATGATGGGGAGGCGCACGCAAGTTCCTTCATGGGAAGTTGTTCCATAAAATTTCTGATCGTGATATAATAATGGTCAGGTGTTACTGTTGTGATAAACGTGTCACTGTGATACAGGAATACAATTTGCTGCCTTCCCCCCACCCACCCCAGAATTTGGCGTAGTGGTTTTTCAGGCTGGTCTTTTGAAAATAAGGACTAGAACCCTCCACCCCTGGCTGATGGAATTTTATGTAATTGTGAGATGCACAGCCTCATGTTAGTTAGCTGCTGTTAAAGTATAGTTTTGGGGACATTGCAGAAATTTAATCTTAGTGTAAATACCAAGGACATGTTCAAAAATCTTTATTTGAAATTTTGGCTCTCCCACGGCATCTACTAAAGAGCTGCTGGCCAGGGACCTTGGTGTGGCCGCTGCGGCCGGCTTTCTGCTGTCGGTTAGCGGCCCGCACTCTCGGGAGGCTTTTTATTGAAATGCCACGAGGTGGAAGTCAGTACCTGCATACTGTGTGCTCTGAGCCCCTAAAATGCCTCTCTGCCCCACCTACCAGAAAAGATGTGCTCTTCATCAAATAATCCTAGGATTGGAGAACCTATTTGAGAGAGAAAAAGATTTCCCTGGCCTTTGCCATCAGTAACTTTCCTACCTGGTTAATTGCATCCTGTGTAATTACTTTTGCTCTGGGGGAAGAGAGGGGGGCAGGTTAAAAATGACTCCTTGTCTAGAGTTCAGAAAGAATGTGAAACTGATATCGCGCCAATTGAGACCGGCTTTGGGGCTCTCCAGCTGCAGGTGGACCGCTCCAGTCTCCACGGGATGCAGGGCCTGGTGCTGGCTCTTTTGGCCATCAGAGCTTAATCCTTTTGAAAGCATCTAGGCGGCCGTGAAGCAGGGGAAGCTCAGGTGGCGGGAGGCTGGGCTGTCGCCTTTCACCGGCTCTGTGAGCGTCTTGGGGCCTCCGAGTTGTGTGCAGAGCGCACACTGGGCAGCTCTTGGGTGTCTGCCTTTCAGGCGTGATTAGGGCAAGAATCTCTTTGTAAATGACATAGGCATTCTCCTTGCTATTTAATCTCAAGGCTAGGAACCCCTTGGGTGCAGACACACACTTTGATGGGAATTTTGTACGTTGCTGAGTGAAACATGCCAGCAAACATGGGGATAAAAACTTAAAAGAGGAAACATGGTTTAGAGGTATTCCCTAGGCAACAATGGGGATTATTGCCAGCTGAATGCACCTTGCTTAATGGCCTAGAAATTATATATTCCACTGCAGACATATATGATCAATTGTGACTTGCGTCTAAATATTTGAACCCCAGTGCCACAGAGGCAACAGACATTTGTGAAATGGCCTGGCTGGATTAGAAATTAATTAGTGATGGTAGAAGAGAGAAAAATCACCTGGCCTCTACCATAGGAATGCAGGACATGCATCTTCCCCTTACATAAATTCAGATTTTCTGGCCAGAGTAAGAATTCCATTAACTCTGGGGTGTAGGTGGAGAGGACCAGGTAATCTTGGAGGAAGGAAAGTGTGTCCAGAAGTAATTACGGTTGCTTTTAATAAAAGCATTCTGCCTCACTTAGGCATCGAATTCCTGAAAGGATTTCGGATAATACTGGAGGAGCTGAAGTCGGAGGGAAGACAGTGCCAACAACTGATTCTAAAGGACCCAAAGCAGCTCAACAGTAGCTTCAAAAGAACTGTAAGTCCCACGCAGGGAATGCCCTCCTCCAGACATGCCGCCTGGTGCTGGGGGTCTGAATGGTCTATTGAGAGTCCATGAGATCGGAGAAGGAGGGGCCATGGGGTCACCCCGCCTGCCAAGTGGGCGAGGATGGCACGGTAACACCACAAGCCTGCTCCACGCTCCCAGAGAAGCCCTTCAGTTACGCTTGGGCAGGGATCCTAGAAGGTGCCTTTGTGCTCTGAGAGTGTACGTGGGCTTCTCCCACCAACTGAGAGGTTCGGTAAAGCCAGGGCTTCCTTGCCAGAGACGGACAACAGTGTCCATTTCCATTTCAGTGACGTGGACCCTACCTCCCCCTTCTCCCCGGCTCTGGAATCGCGTCTGGGTGCCTGTCCGGTAGCCTCCTGCACAAGCCTGTGCAGCTGGAGGGGCGGGTGGTTTCTCCATGATGTCACGTGTGTTTTTGTTCCTTTTTAGGGAATGGAATCTCAGCCTTTCCTCAATATGAAATTTGAAACGGATTACTTTGTAAAGATTGTCCCTTTTCCTTCTATTAAAAATGAAAGCAATTATCATCCGTTCTTCTTCAGAACCCGCGGTGAGTATGGCCTTTCCTGCCTGGTTCCCACAAGGAGACTCATCTCTCACTTTTAGTGACTTTTCTGTGGAGATGTGTCCAAGAGCAGACCAAGGACTGGTGTGGAACAAGCCTGGTGGGGAGTTCTTGGTACCCAGAAAAGCAATTTTTAGAATTTGTTGTGGCCCAGGAACTGTTAACCTAACTAGAGACTGGCTTATTCTAGAACAGACCTTGTTCTCAGCCGTCTTCTAGAACACGTTTGACAGTTGACTTTTTGAGGATTCTGTTACCACCACCAAGATAGTCTTGTATAAAGAACTTACTGCTTTTTAAAAAAACAATACAGGCCTGAAAGCTTTTGGTTTTTGGGTGAAGGGTAGGAGCGTGAAGTGATTCCATCTTTTACCTCTCCTTAGGAGGTAGCCTCTGTGGATGACTGCCTGCCATTTTCTGGATCAGAGTAGGAAAAATAACCAGTACCCCTGGGTCCACTTCTATTGCAATTTGTTTAGCATCCACTGTGTGCCAGGCCCTCTTGTAAATGCTTTGCAGATATTAACTTGGTTTACCTCCGTAACAACTCTACACAGAGTTTGATCTTTCCATCCCCACTTGGCAGATGTGGAGTCATGTAGAGAGGTTACATGGTTTGCCTGGAGCTGGGAAGCTTGACTTCAGAGTCTGTCCTCTCAAACCACTGACTACACTGGGCTCCCAGATGCTCACCTTTTCCGCTTGTTCTGTATGTGGTGTCTGTTTGGTCTTCCTGGATCGCTGCTTTCACGCTTGGTAGTCAGCCAGTCTGGAACCTGCAGAAGCTCCTGCTTGGCTTCCTGGTAAACCTTCTGTCTGGCGCTCCAGGCCTGGATGGCCAGCCCCTAGGTCCAATCGGACAGCACCTCCTTTGTGATCTGCTTGTGGTCCTTACGCTTTGTGAGGTTTTTGTTTTCGACTCCAGCCTCCCTCAGTGTTTCCCTTTGCAGAATTCTTACTGTGGTGGTTGTCTGTGCAGCAAAGGTATTTTTGAACAATTGGTCCTGTTTTCTTAATTAAAATGATTCCATATGGCACAGACCATGCGCCTTTCAGTGTCTTTTGGTACCTTTCACCTAGCAAGCAGATAGAGAATTCAAAGAATGTGTTTTTGAGAGCCTCGCCTGAATCAAAACTAGCATAACTTAAGATTCATTTTTCCCATTGGAATCAGCGTATCTGGGGGTGGGGTGGAGGCCGTGTTCCTGAAATACAGGCATTTATCGTCTTCTCGTGTACTGGGCTCCAACGCGGCTTTTGATCTTCTTGGCACCGTGGACATTTCTCACAGGGCCCTTGGTGAGCGGCATGGCCCTCTGGACTGGTGGTTTGGCCTCCTCCCGTGTCTTACTGTGTTTACATCCTGTTCCAGAGCCACCTGCTTGGGTATTCCACAGCCACTGGCTTTGGCACTGGCAGTGCTGTTTAGTAGGTGTCCAGGGGTCATGTTCAGACCCCATCAAGCGGATTATAAATTAGAAGGACCCTGCAGCAGTTACCAGGCCCACTCCAAAGTGCTCTTGTGCCTAAACGCGGCCACGGTGGGACAGGGCCAGCCTTTCCGTATACAAGGACAGGGCCTGCATGTGACAGGAGTGTGAACACAGCTCCACGGCCCTTGGCCGCCAGCCTTGACGCAAGCGTGTCATGCTTCTCAGGCCTTTTAAATCTGGGCAACTTTACACTGTTTCATTTCTTTGGCAAAAAGAAAGACAGCATTAACATTTTGTATTGCACTCATTTTAAAGTTTCATAAGGTGTAACTTATACTGCACTGGGCTGAAAATCATTGCTGAAAGGATCTTTTATGCCCTCCCCAGCAGCACTCTTTATGTTTTATTGACTTGTTGGAGGAGGAAAATGTCAGCCCTAAAACTCAAAATATTTTATGTGTCTCTCTTCCTAGCCTGTGACCTCTTGCTGCAGCCGGACAACCTGGCCTGTAAACCCTGTAAGTATAGCTCTTATCTGGCCAAGCTTCAAAGGGTGGCCACGGCGCGGTGTCAGGGCGGCCTCCAGGCGCTCACTCTGCTCCTTGCTCCTCCCAGTCTGGAAGCCTCGGAACCTGACCGTCACCCAGCACAGCTCGGACGTGCTGGTGTCCTTCGACCACGCACCTCACAACTTCGGCTTCCGTTTCTTCTATCTGCATTACAAGCTCAAGCACGAAGGACCTTTTAAGCGAAAGACCTGTAAACAGGTGAGCTGCTAAGGACCTCTGGGCCCCGGGATTTGGAGGGCTCAGCGTGAACACTGGGCTCTGCTGGCTCTCGGGGTGGGCAGGTATTCCAGAATGTCAGGGCTCTGCTGGGCATGTGCCAGGGCCACCTCGTCGTCCCTTACTCCCTAGTCTTCCCCGCAGCCGCTCCGGTGGGGATATAGCCTGGTAAATGAATGGCCAAGGAGCCCAAACACAGTCAATTCTCGTTACTCGCAGTAGGTATGGTCTATACAGTCGGCGTGGACCCTGAATTCGGGAACACTGAACCGGCGCTCCTAGGGGAAATACAGGGTTCGTTTCCTGCGAGCCTCTGATCACAGCATTTTCGTCAGCCGATCCACGCGTTACCTTGTTTGACGTTTGCTTCTGTTTAAAGACGCCTTATTTAATATATATTGTTGATTCGTTAACATTGAACTGGAGGCCAGCAGCGCCACAAGTCATGCCTAAACACGCGTATTTTCTCCGAGAGGCACGGCACAGCTTTCTCGCACGTAGGAACGCTAGAGAGCGCTTCAGCACTACGCTCCAAGTATACTGTGAAAAGGAAGCTTGTTGACAGTGTGAGGACTGAAACAAGAAGGCAGGGGGTGGCCTTGCTCACCCTCAGCTGGGCTTTGCGCCTCGGGTGACTCAAAATCCGAGGCTCAGGGAAGTCACCTGGCTTCCGCAAGGTCAAACACTAGTAAGTGCACAGCCACATCCAGGAGCCAGGCCACCAGCACTTTAGCTGCTGCTTCTGTGTCACACAGGCCAAGGCAGAGAGAAGCGCAGCAGCCAAGTTCTTAAAGGGAGTACGGTCAAAAGAGGGGGGAGCCATTCCATGGGAGTTCCCAGGACTGCCAGATCATCCCCTGTGAGCGCCAGGAGAGGCTGTTGGTCCCTGTGGCAGAACCCAGCGCCCTCCTAGACACGCTCGGGTGTTGGGTCCTGTCCTAGTTTTCTTCTCCTGCTGGCTCTCACCGCAGCCATTGACCTCCTTTGACTGTCTGCCCAAGTTTAAAATTAGGACAAATAAAATATGCACACACAGACTGGCAGTATCTCTCCCCACCCCTTTATTAAGTAGAGGGTTGTTTTAACTAGGTTTTTTTTGTTCTCAAATCAAGTACTTCTACTGAGGGGGCCGCCAGTTGAATGAAAAACATGACTGGGGGGAAGCAGGTGTGGCTCAGTGGATGGAGCCCCCGTTTACCATATGGGAGGCCCGGGTTCGTGTCCTGAGGCCTCCTTGTGAGGGCACCGGCCTGAGCAGTGTGGTGGGCTGATGCAGCAGCCTCGCTGCGGGAAGCGGGTGTGGCGCAATGGATAGAGCACCCGTTTACCATATGAGAGGCCCCGGGTTCGCTTCCTGGCGCCTCCTTGTGAGGGCAGGCCGGCTCGCGCGGCGCCGTGACACAGAGAAGACACGCAGCGAATGGACACAGCAGCACAAGCAGCAAGGGGGGGGATAAATAAAAGAAAATAAATAAATCTTTTAAAAAAAAAAAAAAACATGACTGGGGCCCCAGGCTCTTCTGGGCCTTTTGTCAAAGTGAAGTTGAGATAACATGCAGGTAAACACAGTTTACGATCAAACTGGCATCTTTTAAGAACTGGGTTTGAGATTGATGGTAAGCCTCCTGTAGTTCTGGGGGAGAAGAAAGGTCCTGATGACTTTTATCCAGGAAGTTAAATTTTAAAGTGCTGTTTGTTTCTTTGCAGGAGCAAAATACAGAGACAACCAGCTGCCTCCTTCCAAATGTTTCTCCAGGGGATTATATAATTGAGGTACATGTAACTCAAGAAAGCCCTGCTATTATTTCTATAGAACAAACCCAGTTCGTGTAGGATTCCAACTGTTTACAGCACTAAAATTTCAAACCATTGAAGGTGTGCGTGGTTATATTTTTACATAGTCATATTTTCACGTTTTTTTCTTTTAAGTTTATATGTAATTGGGCTTTGATTTTTTTCACTAAATATGTCAGAGTATTTTTTAATGTAGTGGTATGGTCTATGTACTCATGATTTAAAGTTGCCATATGATATTCCGTTATACAACAAAGTTGTCTTTTTTAAATTTTAGCTTTAGAAACGTTTTCCTTTTGTATTAAAATGGCAAAACGAAATTTATGCCCTTTACATCTGCCTATACTTCTATAGGGTTTCTACTGATGTTTTTCTGTATAAATATACATGAGTTCTAAACATCATTTCAAATAGCATGTATGAGAGTAAATGATAAATTTCTCTTCTTTTTTTTTTTTTTTGGATTACTTTTCCAATATCAAAATATAGGTACTGCAAAAATAGGAAGTAAACTAAAATAGAAAGGGAAATTAAGAATTTGTCCATAACCCCAATACTCAGAGACAGTGAGCACATCTTAACATTATGGTAAAAACGCCTAGTTCTTGCATGACTCGGCAGCAGCAGGTGGTTTTTTAACTGACACGCCTTCTTAAAGCATTAATGGAGGCCCAGTAAAGTTGGTGGTAGAAGCTCATTTTATTTGAAAACCATTAGAATGTGGGAATCCCTGGCTGAACTCTTCCACGAATAAGCAGCCTTTGGTTCGTGAAAGGAAACTTGATGGGTTTCCGACTTTTGAGTTGGTGAAGCGTGAGTCTCCTGATGCCCCATCGCAGCCCTGTGGTGGACTCCGGGCGCAGCAGGCACTCTCTGCAGCCGCTCTGTCTCCCTCGCCTCGGTTCTCCCACCCACCCCCTCCACTGCCCGCAGACGGGAAAATGAAGGAAATGGCCGGCTTTTCCCACTTGCCTGGTGTAGGCATAGTTTGCTGGGTGCTTTCATTTTTAAAAAAGAGCATTCTGTGTCTTGCAGCTGGTGGATGACACTAATACAACAAGAAAAGTGATGCATTATGCCTTAAAGCCAGGTAAGAGCTTTTTTGAGTGAAATTTTGGCTCTGGGCTCCAGTTGACCAAAGTGTCTGATACTTTTTATACTTCATGGTTATAAAAACAAAACAAAACAAAACTCGGCTCCTCTGCTTAAATGATGTTCTGTCAGATCTGCGTTTCCTTCCACCCTGCGTTGATGCCTGGAAGATCAAAGCCAGCGTGGCTGGGGTGTGTCGTGGGGGGCTCGATAAATAGTCGATTGTCCTCAGGTTTCCTCAGGCAGAGTTCTCACTCAGAGGTGTTTACTGTCCCGGCAGACTCTGCCGTCGGATTGTCTTGGACAGGTCTTTATAAATGAACAGTCGAATCCTTTTATGAACGGAACCACTTCTACAGAAAGGTGGTTGAGCGGTCCCAGAACCTGTTACACAGCTTTTTTTTTTTCTTTTTTAAAGCGTTGCTTCTCTTTGAAGCTGTCACGCTGCTTAAGTTTAAATCTTTCCCTTTGAAATTTCCCAGTGCATTCCCCGTGGGCGGGGCCCATCAGAGCCGTGGCCATCACTGTGCCCCTGGTCGTCGTCTCGGCCTTCGCCACGCTCTTCACCGTGATGTGTCGCAAGAAGCAGCAAGGTATTTCCGTGCGGTTACCCTTCCAGGCAGGACTGTGCCGGCAGAGGGTGAGGCTGGCAGTGCTGGTGCTTCCACGGGCGAGGCGGGCATCTGGGAAGCCACATAGCTCCCAGAGTCAGTCCCCTGGCTGGCACAGAGAAATGCGGGGGCAGAACATATGTTCCCCGAGTTACAATGTTTGGCTTTTTTTCAGGTGGTACCAGGGATTGGGGATTGAACCCAGGACCTCGAAGCGGGCGCTCAACCACTGAGCTACATCCGCTCCCCAGTGAGAGCTGGTTTTTTTCGTTTGTTTTTAGGAGGTACTTGGGATCGAGCCCAGGACCTCATACATGGGAAGCAGGCGCTCAACCACTTGAGCTACATCTGCTCCCCAATATTTGGCTTTTAACCTTAGAAGCCAGTAAGAGGACATGCATAATTCTATTCTCAAATTCAGCCTAGTAGATGAAGGGCTCCATAGAGGAAGTGTAAAGTACGAGTAAGGACAGAGGTAGGGCTAGATCATTTATAAAAGTCATGCGGGAACTTTCTGGGATGCAGGAAATGTTCTGTATCTTGGCCTTGGTTGGAATCAGACAGGTGTACACTTATGTAAAAATTCTTTGAGCTGCACACACTTTTTGCGCCTGACCCTTTGTAAGTTGAACCTCAATTAAAAAGTTAAAAATAAAATGAAAAATAGGGGTCAGCCCAGCCAGTGCTTGTGTGGTCCTGGTAAGTGCACTCCAGTGCAAGAGGCAATTCTGGATGCCCTCTTCCGATGCGGCAGTGTTCTCGGTTTGTCCGAGGTAAGTTTTAGGTTGAACAGTCGGCTGCCCCGTTCCCAGCGATGATCACAGCTGATGGAGTAGGGTAACTGGGACTGTCCTAAGGGGGCCTTGCTGGCTGTTGTTTCTTGGACTGCCTTCAAGTTAGCATTGGCTTCCGAGTCGGAACAAATGGGAACGGGACAAAGCGTTGCTTGTGGGTGTCAACCCTGTCTTCTCTTCCAATTTAGAAAATATATATTCACATTTAGATGAAGAGAGCTCAGAGTCCTCCACTTACGCCACAGCACTCCCCAGAGAGAGGCTCCGGCCGCGGCCCAAGGTCTTCCTCTGCTATTCCAGTAAAGACGGCCAGAACCACCTGAACGTGGTCCAGTGCTTCGCCTACTTCCTCCAGGACTTCTGCGGCTGCGAGGTGTGCAGCCTAAAGCCTGTTCTCCTGAGCCTGTGGGCAGGACACCTGTGCTCCATTCATCCTCTCTCCCTGCCTCTGGGCCCCCCCGTGGTGACACCTGCCACAGCTTCTGAGTTGGGACCAGTCCCTGAAGTTGTTTGACCATTGACTGGTAGGACGCAGTTATGATGAAGGAAGGAGGCCAGTGGCTTGAGAGAGCTTCTCCAGGAGGCGGGAAGGGAGGGCTGCCAGCACACAATGAAAACGAGACTGTGTCAGGTGCTCAAATTGTCAGCTCTGGTTTCTTAGCTGTTCTCTTGAGTTAAGCTATTAGTATGTAGCTTTTCTCGAAAGTCCTGGTGTTAATTTTTAGAGTGAAGTGTAAAGTTCTCGTGGAGGACATGCTATTTCTTACAAATGCAAGGATTGTGCAGTAATTGCATAATTCGATGTTATTTAACTGCTGCTGGTGGGTCTCTCAGAAGCTCTCCACGTGCTAAGGCTGCCCCCTAGTGTCACAAATGACGTATTTACAAGCCTGGCCGGGTTCCCCCTGAACGGAGGTGGTGAGGTTGGCAGATCAGCACCTTTGAAAAACGGCTGCAAACTGGCCAGTGGCTCCCACTGCCTTTAGATACCGACGGCTTGCTCTACTTTGTATGTAATTAGCCTGGGGGGGTGGATTTTTTCCAATTATGAATACAATTCGTATTGTAGGAACTTGGAAACTGTAGAAAAAGATAACAAGTGAAAACTTGCCTGTAATCCCAGCCTGGAGGAGGAGGCACCCCAGTTAACTTGGGTGTTGCATTTTGGGTGATTGCAGTGGTCTTTTTCTGCCTCTGCACATAATTTTCTACACTATGTTCTGTGTAAACTGCATTTTTTAATAGCCACGTAATCCATAATATCGATTCACCATACTTGAGTTAATTCAAAATGTAACACCCCAGGAGATAAATTTTGCCCCATTTCTGATGATTTCCCAAGAATAGTTTCCTGGAGTTGCTGGGTCAAAGAGAACATTTTTAAAGTGCTTGATATACATTCTCAGCGGACGTGTAACTTACCTAATGTTAGCAAGTGAAAGGAATTCAGGGCAGTTCAGGGTTCTTTCCTTCGGTAGCATCTTTATGCAGAAGAGAAGAAAGTCATCTCAGAATCCTCTTCCTTGTACGAAGCTGTGACTGCCGGCTTCCGCCTTAGCCTTTGGGAATTAGCTTCTGAACCCTAGAAGGAAAGAGGCTGACATGATCACCAGGTGATGTTTTCAGGAGGTTCAGGTGAAAGTGGCGTGAGATGGTGAGGCCCTCTGAGGGGGCCGCACAGGCCTGGTCTTCTTTCCTTTGTCAGCATCCCCCTCCCCACCCCACCCCACCCCACTGTGGGGCTAAAGGCCTTGGAGGGAGGTGTCCCCGCAGACCGCTGTGAAGGCCTGGCCAGAGGCCCCAGTCAGCCCCACGTTACTGCCGTGGACGGCTCGGCCCGGCCTGGGGCTGAGAAAGTGGCCGGAGGGGTCCTCTTTGTCCAGTCACACTCTCTGGACTCGGGAGACTCTGACCTCCAGGCTCGGGCCCCACGTCCCGGACTGCTTTGGGGCAGCTCATCCACGTTCTTTCAGAGCTTGTCATCTTGCTCTCCAGGATCTGCGCCCTCCCGTCCGGGCAGCCCCACTCATCAGCCACACTGACCCCAGCCCCCGACCCTGTGCTCTCCACCACACTGTACGCTCCCTGATGGCTTTCGCCTCCAGCAACTGGGGCCCGGGACTTGGGCAGGTTGCTGAAATCCCCGTGCTCCCGCCTCTTCACTTGTAGGGTGGGAGTGGTAAAGGGGTGCCCCTCAGGATGCTGCATGCAGCCTCCAGCAGAGGGCCTGGGGTGTGGCCACCACTCGCAGGTGCTAAGAATGGTTAAGGGGCGGATGACACCCCCTTCTTGTAATGTCTGCATTGTTACTCGAGTCTCCGGGCTCTTCCTGAGCGTCCTGCAGAGGTGAGATGAGCTTCTCTGTGCTCCTTCCAGGTGGCTCTGGACCTCTGGGAGGACTTCAGTCTCTGCAGGGAAGGGCAGAGAGAATGGGTCATTCAGAAGATCCACGAGTCCCAGTTCATCATCGTGGTGTGTTCTAAAGGCATGAAGTACTTCGTGGACAAGAAGAACTACAAACACAAGGGATGCGGCAGAGGCGCGGGGAAAGGGGAGCCCTTCCTGGTGGCCGTGTCGGCCATCGCCGAGAAGCTTCGCCAGGCCAAGCAGAGTCCAGTGGCGCTCAGCAAGTTCATCACCGTCTACTTTGACTATTCCTGCGAGGGAGACGTGCCTGGCGTCCTGGACCTGAGCACCAAGTACAAACTCATGGACAACCTCCCCCAGCTCTGTTCCCACCTGCACTCCCGAGACCACGGCCTCCAGGAGCCGGGGCCGTGCCCTGGCCATGTCAGCAGAAGGAACTACTTCCGGAGCAAATCGGGCCGGTCCCTTTACGTTGCCATTTGCAACATGCACCAGTTTATTGACGAGGAGCCTGACTGGTTTGAGAAGCAGTTTGTTCCCTTCCATCCTCCCCCAGCTGTCTATCGGGAGCCAGTCCTGGAAAAGTTTGACTCGGGCTTGGCTCTAAATGACGCGATGTGCAAAGCAGGGACCGAGGGCGATTTCTGCCTAAAGGCCGAGGCGGCCGTCCTTGGGGCGGCTGCGCTGTCTGACCCGCACCCAGCGAGCCAGCACCCGGGCCTGGAGGAAGACGCCGTGGCCCGGGCCAGCCCTGACGGCAGCTCCGTCCTGCAGCCCCTGCTGCACCTGGTGAAAGCCGCCAGCCCCTCAGACATGCCGCGGGACTCGGGCATCTACGACTCGTCCGTGCCCTCGTCCGAGCTGTCTCTGCCTCTGATGGAAGGACTGTCGACGGACCAGACAGAAACCTCTTCCCTGACGGAGAGCGTGTCTTCCTCTTCAGGCCTGGGTAAGCCAGAGGAGAGCCGAGTGCCGTGGAGTCTGCTTCTTGATGCAGCCCACAGCCTTTATCCACGGTGAAAGTGGAGTAAGATGAGGCTGTTGACAGTCTTGCTTTCTCCCAGGTCACGGGAATAGTCACAGGTTTAAAGTGGCAGAAGTACTGATGTAAAATTACGGTGACCTTCCCAGACCCCGCAAGGGAACAGGGACATAATCACTTTTCTGAAGTCCAGAAACAGCTGATTACCAAAGCACACCGGGCCCTGAGTGTTCTGGGGAAGGGTCTGTTGACCTTCACCTTTTTTTTTTTTTTAAAGCAGTTCTGTTGAGATATATTCATATACCATATAGTCTATCCAAAGTGTACAGTCAGTGGCTTTTAGAATAATCACAGTGTGTTGGGCATTCATCACTACAAAAACCTTTAGACCAATTTCATTACTCCAAAAAGAAAAACTCCACACCCCTTAGCAGTCATCTCTCAATCCCTCTATCCCTCCCCAGCCTACATAACCACTAATCTAATTCCATCTTTATAAATTGATTTATATTTACATTTTATGTAAATGGAATCATACAATATGTAGTGCTTTGTGTCTGGTTTCTTTCACTTAGCATAATGTTGGGGTTTTTTTGGTCCGATATTAACATCTTGTAACATTAACATACGTAACATTTGCTCAGTTTCAAAGAAAAACAGTCTTATATAAGCAGTATTACCCATACTCATATTTCACATGAGGTTTCGCTATGCCATACAGTCCCGTGTTATATTTTTTAGCTTCCTTTTAGTAATACACATGACCTTAGACTTGGCCTTTCAACCACTGTTGTACCCATATTTCAGCACTGATAGTTACAAACACTATGATGTGCTTTCACCTTTTCTATTCATTTCCAAAGATTAATTCACAACCTTTTTACCAATTCTGCACAAGTTAACCCTCAGCTTTCCATTCTCTACCCTCATTCTATTTTCTGCTGCCCCATATTCTAGTTGTTAACTCCATGAGTTTACACAATATATTTAGTTCATAACAGTGCAGTCATACAGTATTTGTCCTTTTGTGTCTGGCTTGCTTCGCTCAACTTAATGTCCCCCAGGTTCATCCTGGACCTTTGTCTTTGTGGGGACATGTAGATTTTACCATCCTCTCCTGCCCATCACCTCCAAAGCCACATCTGTTGTGTTTGCAATGGCCTCTCCATTGGGGCCCACACGGGGTCCCAGGTAGCAGGGAGGGGAGAACTCTTGCTCCCTCAGCTAAGGATGCTGGAGCCTGCAGGTAGGATGAGATGCAGCTTCTGGAGCTGGCTGGGATGCCTACCTCACTTGTGCAGAACATCTGTCTAACCCGGGGGTTCTTAACTGGGGGTCCGGGAGCTTGAGTTGAAAAAAATCAACTTATTACCTTTATTTTCTCTAACCTCTAACTGAAATCTAGCATTTCCTTCACTTATGAATGTATGCAATAAATTACAGTAGTATTCATTTCATATCACATCACAGTTGTTGCATATCTCGAAAAATCACTTACTCTCATCCATACTTCGAAATTATGGTAGGGAAGCGGGTGTGGCTCAGTGGATAGAGCCCCCGTTTACCATATGGGAGG
>JAQZBX010005312.1:0-31369 GCA_029593785.1 Cabassous unicinctus
AATCGAAGCTCTCTTTCTTAAAAAATCTCCATAGCAGCATTATATATAAGGGAGAAAAACTGGAAACAACCTCCATATTCAAAAATAGATGTACAGTCAGGCAAAATCTGGTTTTGCTAACAAAATGGAACAAAGGACTATATAGCCCTCCTTAAAGAACTCAACTATTTTCAAAGACTGGAAATATGCAAGTGGAACACCTTTAAATGTAAAGGTTAATCACAAAATATATTCATCCTCTTTATAATTATGCAAAACACAGTGACAAAAACCAGAAGTGACACCGGAAGAATATAACTTAGTTCACTGGGTTCTTTCTTTCTGTAGAATTCATTAAAACCAGAAAAAAACAAAAGAGGGATGGGAAGAAGGGAATGCTCTCTAAACTATAGCCCACCTTTTACATTTCATGCTTCTATACAGCTTTTCCAACATGACTAATATCACATTTTATCTCAACCTACTGCTTACCGTTTTTCTAGCACTTTCACAAAGTTAGGTTATGTAATCGTTTGAAAACTCATCAGCACTCATGGTGCTTATACACCAAAATGTTTTTGTACAAAGTCTACTACTGTGCAAGGGACACATCCCCTGAGACCACACTATACATATTGTTGGGCCAGAAATGTTCTTCCACCTCTCCCAATTATCATCAATGGGAAATTAAAGGAAGCATCAAGAATGAGAAGTAAAGATTCCAACTGGTTCTTGAACACTGAAGTCAAGCATAATATAGTAGAACATGTCACAAGGCAAAGGCCTCTTCTGTGCAATTACTTCTTTCCTTAAAGAAGTAATTTTGTGCACAGGTCACAAAAAGCAGATGACAATCATGGCAAAAGAGATCACTCCGGCTGGCCAGGCCATATATGGATCCCTTTCCACTGCAGTAGATATAAGGTGAATGAGCTTACTACAATACATGGAATTCATGGGTATAATTATGGTAGGTTATTTGGCTGCAGTGTGTGGACACAATTTTAGATTACCATCCCTCTGAAAGTTCCAAAAAGACATAAAAGGTGAACTTCTAGGATTCTTCAAAGTAATAATACACCAAGAGAAACATTAACCAGTGACAACACTCTTGCAAAAAGGAATGCTAATGTTGCACAAAAGCCTGAGTTAAGTTTTCTTCCTGCCAAAAAACTTATTTCCTTCTAATAACCAATATCTTGATTTTTATAGCTTTAAGATGCCAGCATCTTTTAACATATTCTAAAATAGATAGCATATTCTGATATTCTAATATATTCATTAATATATCTAATATCTAATGTGTTATATACCACTAACATTCTGAAAAAGATAATCATGTGTTATGTAAACAACAGCTTTAAAACAAAGGCTTAAAAGCTAAAGGTATTAACAAGTGAGTACACCAAAACTGCAGGCATGATCTGCTCACTTCTTTCAGTGATGACGAAAGTCAAAAATATTTTCAATCTTTCACATTTACCATGCTAACGAAATGTCAACTCTCTAGGATATACTAAGGCGGCACTGGCGAGTAGCTATGCTCAATTTCCAACGTCATCAGCATTATACCTACTAATCAGAAAGCCAGTTTTCAATTTTAAATACCATCCAACATGCCAATATAATTAATCTGAAGTCAATAATTTCTACTGATGGACAATGTGTTTATTTGTAACCAATGAATTATAAGCTTTGAGGAAGAGATGAGGAAAAGGAATTATCCATTGAAAAATTAATCTTAAAAATAAGTGGTAAAAATGCAACAAATCCCAATGACTATTTTTTTATCTGTCTGAATTATTGTAGGTGAACAAAATCTATAAACTTTGATTTGAATTAAACTTCCCTCATCTCAATTACCCACTACCTGAGATAGCAATTCAGTGTACAGACAGACTGATAGCTCAAACATTCACTCATTAAAAGACCATGTAATGAGGCAAGGACAGGAGGTTGTCTTAAAAACAATTCAAATTCAGAAAGATCACACAGGTGTGAGAAAATCATAATTAGATTAGAAATTCAAATAAAATAATAGCCGGCATCAAAGAGCTTTAGTAGCTAAGAGGTCATTTACATTTCAAAGTCCTCTGGCTATGGTATTCTTAAGTATAAGCACTAAGGTTTGTCAGTGCTGTGGAAACACTTCAATTAAGGCTGCGGCAGAGCCCTGTGTAAATAATTAGTTGAGGTTGCACTGATTCTCTAAAAGCAGCTCTCTAAAACAGCCTCAGAGATGTGTGAGATTTGCGGGGAATTAAAATTTAAATACAACTTACTAATCGATTCTTCTTGCCTTCACATTTCAATGATATTTTGTGTAATAATAAATAAGTCCATGTAAATACTACTAACCAAAGTTTTATTTGTTTTCAATTAGAGCTAAGGAAGGAGCTTTCAATTTTCCTTTCAATACTCAAGTTTTACTTCAGATTTTCTCAAGACTTACTGACAAGAGTTTTCCTGAGATAACTATAAGGAACTTGACCACGTTTAATGGGAAATGAGTCAATATTTGAAATTCACATATGCAACAATTAAATAAGCTATCTAGTAATTTTCTATAAACAATGCCTTAACAAAAATATGTATTTCATGCTCCTGCACTGAAACTTTATTAAATTTATTCATTATAATTTAGCTAAATAGCAAAGTCTGACATGTTTTATTAAAGATTTTTATAGCAATTTCCTTTTTTTCCTTCAAAATAGTAAGTGGATTTCTGCTATAAATAATTTTTACAACCATTAGAACTAGATGTCTGGTAAATATTATTCTTCAAAATAAGTAAAATGTATGACGAAAAAGGACACATCAGTTGTGTAAAGGTTTCTACTGCAAATTTTAAAAAAGAGTAATCTGAAGTTTTCAAGAGATCATGAGCCTTCCAATTATGTGCATAAGAGATTCATGAGCTCCTCTGTAATCCTAAAATAAAGTCCCTACAGTCTCATTAGAGTGATTGTGTAAAATTCATACTTGTTATACAGTAGAGATGATTTAGAGACTTCTTTAATGGCTAGTTTGTTTCAAGAGCATAGAACACTATATGTACAAATATATCTTTTGAGATAGTACCATTGAGAAGAAGCTGTCCTTCATGCACATCCTTCGATAAGACTGCACTGTAAACATCTTCAGGAAATCCAGTCTTGCATAATGCAATTTCGCCAGAAGCCTCTACAGAAGCCTGCAACACAAGAAAAAATGTGTGCGATGATTGCTGCCTCCTTCAACTAAGAAACATTCCACTTGGCATAAAGCCTCATTTTTCAACTGTCTTGTACAAACACCCCCTTGTTTCTGAATGGTTACAATTAGAATGTAGAGGGCAAAGGGTTAATCTTTTTGATAACCACAGTAGAAGAAACAAATCCCACTTGTCTCGTCCGGTAAAATCTCAATAACACACATTCTAGGTTCTTCCAAGGACTGAATATTTCAATTAAAATAGTCCTTGTAACTGAAAAACTACCAATTGGGGTTGGGCGTGGGGGATAGCCGAGCATGATTTATGCTGCACAAATCACTACCAATAACTCAACTTCTCATAAAAAGCATGAAAAATGTATACATTTGAGTAAATAGATTTTGATATTCTCATCTAATTCTCTGACTTTGAAGACTGTTTCAATATACCATTTTCATTAAAAACAAAATTGCAATATAAGGCAGGATATATGATATCTTGTACAAGTAAAACCAATCAATCAAAAGCATATATTTCTTTAATTTGAAGGACAGGAATATATTAAAGAGATAAAGATGAATAAAATTACGTTTATTTTTCAACTTAAAAGGTAGAAAATAACTAAGTACCTTGAGCCATCTTTCTATTATAAACATTGTTAATTTACCCAGAGAGTTAAAGACTGAAACACAGCAGGTGCTATCACTTAAACCTCAAGTCCTTCATCCAGTCCTATTGACACAATCCCAGGACTGTTCACTCTGAGTAGAACGGGGGTAGCACTTACATTAACTTAAAAAGGGCTCCACCCAGCACTAGTGGGAACACAAAACCGGGAGCAGTTAGAGTGCGTGGAGGCCACAGGAGGGAAGGAATTCAGTAACCTCCTGGACAGCACTGGGAACGGTCTGCCAGGGAGAGGAGAATCAGATTGGAGGAAGGAGGAGGGAAGCCCAGAAACAGAGACAGCCCGTCAGCCATGTGGATGAAGCAACACACACAGCTGCATCATTAAAGGACTACCTGGATTACACATGTGAAGTGTTGCAAATATGTCACCAAAATCCAGACTAACCTAATAGTTAAACTGTTCTTTTCAAATCCGTGAGAAATCCAAGAGAAAAAATAAAACTGAACTTCATTAAGTATCATGCAATATTTAATCTCAAAATGTTATTAACTGCAAAAGTGAAATTTGAATTCCTACCCAACAAATTAGCAAAGTTTTAAGTTTGTTCAAGTCAAGGACCCAATCCCCCAGAAGCAAACAAAAGGCCTGGAGAAAAGGGGGGTCACATTTCAGCGGGGCATTCAGGTTAGGATAGCAGGCATTTTTATAGGTGAGAACCCAGAGATCGATGAAATCTAAAGACTAGACAAAAACGGTATCCTTTCTTTAACTCTCCCACTACTGTCTCGGGCAGCAGCATGCCCTGGTACATCCTCACAGGAATGGTATTTCATGACTGCACAAAGCCCATCAGGAATAATATGAATGCTCATCTCTGAGCTTTACTCTTTGCCTTATTTCAGAGATGGGAACTTCTGTCTTCAACATGCTACTCCTTACTTAACCTTGCTCTGCCTCATTTTCCTCATATATGAAATGGTATCTATCTAATCAGATTGGCTATGAGAATTACTGAAACAATGTTTGCAAAGCACATCTCTAACAGTGCTGGCTACTGATATTAAATACTCGTGCAGCTTGTTCACTACACCTTTGAGATGTTTGTAAATTCTTCCCCCATGAAAAAAAAAAAAAGATTCCACAAAACAATATGCTTTATTAATCTATAATGTGTTTTATTAAAAATTATCTATGAAATTATTTATATTATATATGTCCCTAATATTAATTTATTAATTTCCCCTCTCAGCTCTCAGTCCAACACCAATAAAATTAACATGCTCAAACAACAAACAGGATGTGCTCAAATGAATACAATCCCTAAACTGGAGATACTACAGGCTTACTTTGTGCCAAGCACTGTGTTAGTAAGTACTTTGCCATCGGTGCCTCATTTAATTTTCACCGAGACCCTGGAAGGCTGGGGCTAGCTAGGTCTGAGACAGGGATGGCAAGCCAGGTCCACCTGGGGAAGCTGCTTCCAGAACTGAAGCCCCTGGTGACAATAGCCCGTTAAAGGACACTGAAAGTTCTCTAGTCTAACCCACACCTAACACTTGAACACTGTGCCCCAGTTCTCAGCCAGGGACAGCTGTGCCCGCCCAGGGGAAATCTGGAAAAGTCTGGACACATTTTTGATTATCACAACTGGCAGGAGTGGCGCTATGGGCATCTAGTGGGCAGAGGCCAGGGATCATGTTAAACACTCCACAATACAGAGGACAGCGCCACCCCCCCCCCAAATGAAGAATTATCTAGCCCAAAATGTCAATGGTGCCCAGGTTGAGAAGTCTTTTCTACAACAACACTCAAAAAGGGGTGTCCACCACCCTTAAACACGCCCAGTGGTAGGGAGCTCACTATCTCCTCAAATAGCCCATTACACTTCATTCCAAAAAAAAAACAACAAAAAAAGCTCCTAAAGCTCAGCCCCGATGACTTATTCCCAGCATTAACTGACCGTAATGCCAGGCCCAGGACTAGGCTCTGGGAGTTGAAACATGATAAAGAGGAAGCTCCCCTCATGAAGTTCCCCATGAGTGAGGAAGAGGTTATGAGTAACATGCACTTTCCTAATATTTGAATAGTGTGGGGCTTGGTAAACTTTTTCTGTCAAAGGCCAGATAGTAAATATTTTAGGCTTTGCAGGCCCTAGGATCTCTGTTTCAAGTACTCAATTCTGCCAATGTAGAGCAAAAGTACCCACGGCTTCCTGGCAAACGAATGAGGGTAGCTGTGTTCATTCCAATAAAACTTTATTTATGGACACTGGGATTTGAATTTCATACAATTTTTAAGTGTCACAAAATATTATTCTTCTTTTGACTTTTCAAAAGCATTTCAGCATTTATAGATAGGAAAAACATTCTTGGTTCTTTGGCTATATAGTAACAGGCAACAGGAGTGGAGTTTGCAGATGCCTAGAATAGAGTACCATTTTAATAAAACACTGCTGGGGAGCAGATATAGCTCAAGCGGTTGAGGGCCTGCTTCCCACATACGAGGTCCCGGGTTCAATCCCCGGTACCTCCTAAAAACAAAACAAAACAAACCACAAACAAACAAACAAACAAAAAAACTCAGGAAAGCCAGTGTAGCTCAATGGTTGAGCGCCGGCTTCCAGCATACAAGGTCTTGAGTTCAATCCCTGGCCACGGTACCTCAAAAATTTTTAAAAAGAAAACATTGCTATCTCACTTAATTCTCACAGTAGCCCTCTAAGGGAGGAGAAATAATACATATTTACAAATAAGTTCTCAAACATCCAGTAAGAGATGGACGCAGGATTCTAACTCTTTCCAAGCACAAATAATTACAATACAGTTCATTCAAGAAACATGTTCTGAGTGTCCATTTGCTACAGGAAACAGAGAACAAGGAATAGTCCCTGCCCTTTAGGAACTCTCAGAGTAACCTGGCTGCAAAGCAGAAATGCTCACAATAGAAAGGGGTGACCTTTAGGGAGAAATATGCAGAGGGCATGGGGAGACCCCAGGGGAGGAGTCAGGGCCTCCCAAGCAGAGCCGGGGAGCAGCCAGGCCATAGTGGATGGCGGGGAAGCCAGCCCAGGCGGGCACTGCTTGAGCCAGAACAAGGCGGCAAGAAACTGCACAGTGCCTGGGGAATGACAATGAGCTCAGTGTCGCTGCAGCCCAACAAGCAAGACCGGGAGTCAAAAGTCGAGGCTGGGGAGTCAGACGGGGTTAGATCATAGATGGCCCGAGTGCCGCGCAGTTTGGGGTTATCCTGTTGGTGGAGGGAGTTCGGGGACAGATTTTAAGTACAGACAGATTGTGTGTGATAGAGAATTCTCCCAGTGTCGTGGGAAATATAAGTGTGGGGGTTGGGGGGGAAGGAGGAGAATCCACAGCTGAGAGCCAAGTTAGCACACAGTTCTGAATCAGGACAGGGGCTGCAGGCAGGAAGAAGGGGCAGATGTTATCAATATTCAGAGAGTTAAAATGAATAGGAATTACTGAGAACAGGGACTCGCAGTGGAAGGGGGAGGAAGGAGGAAATGATATCCTCCTCCATGTTTCCAGCTGGGTGACTGTGCACATGGGTGCCCCAAACTAAGAAAGATAATCACAAAAATATAATGTCAGGAACAAAGTGCTAAAGAAGCAGAAAAAATGGGATGATAGATCTGCCTGTGGAAGTCAAGACGACTCCAGAGCTAAAGTGACATTTAGGTTCTGTCTTTAAAGATTATTAAAAATTTGCCAAGAGGAGGAAAAGGGAAAGGACATTCCAGACACAAGGAAGAATTGGAAATGGAAAAACCCACGTTGATTTACAATTAAGCTCCTAGTCGACCAAAACAACCCTGATCTATTTTATCAGGCAACTCTTGTCATGCCTTTCTCCTCCTGTCCTTTTGCTGCTGATTTTGGGCTTCTAGGGGCACAATTTACATTTAACCCACCAATATTTGATCGTTGTAAGTTAATAATTCCAGCTAGCTTTGGCCAAATCTCTTAGTTTTATGTCTTGGAAGTCTAATGAGGCACCCCGATGTTCTAGTCATCATAAAGTGGCCACGCTGAGGTAGAGAAATGCAGAGAGGTGGGGGGAGCCCAGAGGAGAGGACTGGTGGCTGCACAGATGCTAAAGCCAAGGTGTGTCACATGCCCTGGACATGCCCATCCCACTGACCCACAGCACAGTTCTTGAGAAGGGGCAGTCATGTGGAGTGGCTAGGGGCATGGCTGGTAGTGAGCCCAAGTGCCTGAGTGGGAGCCCTGGCCCCATCTCTGGCAACCTCAGAGAACTTGGGTTCCAGACCTGTACCATCACCATAATAATGCAAGTCCCTAATCACAGGGTGGTTGGCTGTGAAAGTCAAATGAGTTAAATGTGTAAAGCACTTAGGAGAGTCCCGGCAGAGGGTTATTTGACGTGTAAGCTAGCAGCAGTAGTTGTACTCACACTATCATTACAACATTAATCCAACTCATGGAAATGTCTGTCGTACAACAGCCCAGTAGCTCCCAAACTTGCTCAGCTAGCAAGCAATCTGGGGCATGTGTTCAAAATACAGATTCCTGGGTCCCAACTGAAGACACACTAAAACAAGACCTCAAGACATGGGCTGGAGAAATCTGTTTATTTAACAAGTGCCACACATATTCAGGAGATATTTCTCTATCTCTCCAAATCTTTCCCGAAACCATGTATCTACCTTTCCGCCCTGGTCTTAAAGTGTAAAAATTTAGCAAAAACAAAAAGTAAGTAAAAACAATTATTTTCCTGTTCTTAGCGATCCCATGCTGTCTCCTAGTTACCGTGTACATCTGAAAATGGGTTTAAACTGCAAGCTATCCTTTCATAATGACAAGGTCAGCATGGGGCTCCCTATTCTTTGGTTTGAAACCTATACCTTCTTAATTCGGGGGTTTTCTTTTGCTTTTACTTGGAACATCATCCCTTCTCCAGGTCTTTAGTAACGCCTCTCTTCTCCACAATTCCTCAAAGTTTAAAAGCAGTCAGCAAGTCTTCCCAGCCCACTTGGGCGAAATTCATGCTGGCCAGAGGAGACAGATGAACTCATTTAGTGCTGCTCCGTGCCCTCACACAATCAGCTCACCTATCTTGAGTTTCAATTTCCTCTTACAAGTACTTGCTCTACTCTTTCCAGGATGAAGATCGACCTCCTTGTCTAAAAAGGACACATATAATAGGAATTGAGGAGTTCTGCTTGCCTGTTAGTATTAGTCTATCAATTCTGGCTTTGAACTCACAGTTAAAATTCTTCTATACTCTCAATACTGTGAACTTTAAAGCCTTGAGTGTGTTACTCTTTGAGGTTCCCATTATGATTCTTTTTCAGAGTCATCCTTGGTCACAGGTTCTGCTTTCCAGCTTCCTCCTAAACCCAAGCTCTTACATATTCCATGTGGAGCCACACCGGACACTTCAATCTCCATCTTCTTCCTGATCAAGAACATTTATGATTATTTGCTAAGAATGTTACATCTGAAAGTGGCCCAAAGCTATTGGAATCATTGCCTTTTATTTCTGACTCTGAAGATTGCCAAACTAAACCCACAATATGCTGGTTTCCATAAACTCTTGCACTCAATCAACTGGATGCTGTCCCCCAAAGCATCCATCTCTTCCTTTCTGCCCATGAGATATTCTATGGCCAGACTGTAAGAGCAATTAGGTTATTATGAAGTAAATTTCAAAGAGCAGTCAACAAAGCTGAAAACTCCTTTCACTTCAATATATTTGTTCTTATTCTTTTTTTAGGAGGAACCAGGGATTGAACCCAGGGCCTCATACATGGGAAGCAGGTGCTCAACCACTATTTGTTCTTATTCTTTAAGGAAATGAAGGCAAGTAATATGTGTATTGGCTAAAACCAAGGGCTCTGGAGCAAACCTGTTTAGGTGTAAATCTTGACTCCATCCCTTCGGTCTGTGTGACCTTGACAAGTTATATAACTTCATCAGTGCCTCAGTTTCCCCCCTACAACAATAATAGTCATAGTAAAAATAAATATAATAATAATAATAATGTAAAGAGTATCAGCCTTATAGGATTGTTGTGAAGCATGTAAAAGGTTTAAAAACAATACCTGATTCTTCAAAAGGTAAGGGTTAGCTATTATTTATTATTACTATTATGTTGTTTTTGTTTATGTTGTAGACTTGTCTATCTCTTTCCTCAGTGAGTACCTGAGAAACATCTTTAAAGAATCTTGTGAAGTAGAAATACCATAAAGAAAGCAAGGTCACAAGAAATAAGAAAACTCATCCCATAAACATGTAGAAGAGAAACACAAATGGAATCTCTTTAATAATACGTACTTTGCAGGATGGGGGGAAAGGTATTGGTGGCAGCGGGAGGGGTTCAACTACGGTAATATTTTTATTAGGTAGTTGAGTCTTCCAAATGATGTAAGGTGAATATAAATGATTAATGAAGGCATTTTTTAAAATAGTTAGTTGGGTACATGATAACAGAATAATGGAATCGTTCAAGACCAATTCTGCATGACTAATTTTTTAAATTTTTTAATCCAATTTATCACCATACAATTTCATTTGCCAGATTCTCTACTTTTCACAGAATCTCACTCAAGATGTTGGAGGCTATGTTAAGAAGATTATTCAAGAGCTACTGCCACTCTTTAAAGATTTTCTCTGTGTCATTTATGACGTTGATGACACTTTGAAATTAACATCCCTGGATATATGCTTTAAATGTGCAGAAGTTTAACACTGGACTGGGATATTTTTGTTTTGTTGCACACTGTGTGGAGGGAGAGTACATCCCTTCCTACGGGTTCTTTAACTTGGGTGCAAAGAACACCTCACTGAGGCCACGCTTTTGTCCCCTTTGACCCACCTAATGATCTCCATCTCTGCTTCAGCAGTATTATAAGGACATGTCCTTGGATATTTCTACTGTCAGTACTTTGATTTTTCTAACTGTCATTTCTTGTAATCAAGGAAGGACAAATAAAATAGAGCAGCCAAATAACAGCATTGATGCTGGCACAGGAAACTGACAACTCTGCTGAAACTGAACTCTTAGAAGCCCCACAATACATCAGCTTGATAGACAAAAATCTGAATCCTGCATACAAACTGTGCTCTACACTGTGAGCGTGGGCTTCTCAGAGGTTGAACACATCAAAGTTTAGGACAATATGCAAACATACAACAAGTCTAGTCCACATAGATCTGTGTAAGCCCACAAGTGAGAAGAGGCTTCCTGGGGTGAAGGTGAGTGGTGTCTCAAAGACAGACAGGAGCTTACCACAAGTGTACCGGATGTTTAATGCAATGGGTAACAATACACAAAGATTTATCTGGCCTGTAAAAGTACAATACTGTCAAAAGATAGTGGCTCAAGCAACTATGCGATTTTGCTGACATTAAAAATTCTAGGATCACCTAAGGCAATTCCAGTAAGGATGGCCAATCATGGTTTAGATTGATTCCACCCCACTACTCATTACTTTCTCCAGAGACTGCAACATACTTGCATGTGATGCTCAAGATGTCATCAAATAGTATGGTACTTGACATTGGACTGTGTTTACAATCAACTTGGGGTTTCATTCAATCAAACACATTGAATGATGATGATTGCTAATATTTATTGAGGGCATACCTGTGTCAGTAACTGTGCTACTTTCCATGCTTTCTGTGCATTCTATCTTATTAAATTCTCACAACAACCCTTTAAGGTGGATACTATTAATGTCATTTTGCAGGTGAGGAAGCCCTGGGTCATTTAGCTAGTTAGCCTAACAAAGTTATTCAAACCAGCACCTAATGGCTTTGGAAACCACCCTTACCCAATGCCCAACCATCAAAAAAGCCATCCAAAAGCATCCACATGCACTGACATATAATACCCAACTGGCTGAGGGCTGGAAATTGTCCCATATGAATTAAGATGAAGTAAAAGTTTTACCCGCTAACATTGTAAAATTTTTCCTAAAATATGATTTTCACAGATGATGTTATGTTATATAATAAATGATATGCAAAGAAATGATTTCAATGCTTCTGCTCACTATGGAAAAATTGGAGAGAAAAAGTTATCAAGGCAAACTTTCTTAAACATCTTGCTTTTTATGTCATCCAAATCAACACCCTCCCCCAAAGGCTTCTAGTCCTAGGTATATATGGAAAATTATCAAAAAATGCTTCTCTTGGTTAGCATATTAATGTTCAGTAGGTGATATTTATAAGGGAATAATTATAGTCTGTAATAAACTCTTTGCACACTTTCCATACGCTGGAGTCCCTTGTGCTCATGTACACTTAGGCCCTTTTATAAAAGGGTTTTACTTTTTAAAAATGGTTACATTCCCCTATATTTTTATGTAACATTTATGTCATCTAAATATCTTTTTAAAAATATTTTAAATAAATGATTACCTTGTCTACAGTTCCCATAACTTTGATTTAATTGAAATAGCTGGCCATAGTAATGATTTATCTAACTCTGAGTCCTTGATAAGATTAACACAACCCAATTAAGATTATTCTTGTGAGAAAACAGAATTTATGACAAAGCTTCCAGAAATGCACTATATGTACAGAGGGACTGGCAATACATTGGCGCATGAAGCCAGTCCTGAAATTTGTGCTTGAAGCAACTCCCTGTTCAGTGGTGTTGATCTAGCAATACAAGTCCTGCAGGCAAACAGAGTTATAGAGCTAATATGACCAGCCCATCTTCTACTCAAGAGGTAAAGTCTAACATTTTCCAACCATGGGTCTCAAGAGAGATTTAAGTCTGGTTAGGGGATAGTTATCCCCACCTCCTGATACATCTTTTCATGTGGAAGGAATTCTACTATCTATAACAGCTGACCTCTTTCTACTCCAGCAGACAGCCCCAAAACAGCGATTCCCAAAGTGTGGAGTGTGGACCAGGAACCCTGGCAATTCCCCAAAACCTTTAAGGGGATCTGCAAAGGCAAAACTATTTTCACAATATAATAAAACATTATTTGTCTTTTACACTCTCATTCTCTTACAAGTGTACCATGGAGTTTTCCAGAAGTTACACGATGGGTAATATTTCAATGGAAAGAATGCAAAAGCAGATATGAGAAACCAGCTGTCTTCTATTAAGCCAGACATTAAGGAGATATGCAAAAATGTAAAATGTGGTATTCTTGGCACAATTTTTTTTGGAAAATACAGTTATTTTTCATTTAAAAAAATGTATCTATGTTACACATGTAATGGTTTTATTGTTTTTAGATAGATAAATAAATACATATTTTTTAATTTTCTCAGTTTAATTTTTAATACGGTGACCAATGATAGATATTGCCCACATGTACAAATGCTCTTTGGGTCCTCAACAATTTTCAAGAATGCCAAAAGATCTGGAGACCAAAAAGGCTTTGAACTGCTGCCCTAGAGAGAAAAGGGATGGACTGAATTTATCTGAAGGCGGCATCTGAAAGTACAACTGGACAGCTGGTGCCCAGGCTCCTTCTCTATTCCTCCCACCTGGGAGTTGTCACACCCACAAAAAACAAGTGTGATGATCTAATTTTCCTGTTGGGAGTGTCTATTCCCTGCTGGGAGGGGTCTATTATTGTCTTCACCTGGGTAGGTATGTCTGCTTGAATTCTGGAACTCAGTATTAGAAAGCAGTTGTGACCACAGATAAAAAGCCACGCCTTCCAGCCCAGCACTTATTAGAATCATGGTGATATTTTCCTTTCTGCTAGTTTCTACCTGCTGACTCTTGGCTTATATTTTTGGTTCAGAAATCAGGCAGGGAAGAGAGATCCTATATATTGGGTCCTTTCAAAGATGTAGGCATTTGGTGTAGTAGCTGGGAACCTTGAGAAATTAAAAGGAGTCCAATATTGAGGAACAAAATACTTGCGGAGGGGCTGGGATTCTGGCAGGGCAGAAAGGGTGCTTTTTCCAGGCCCCACATGGTTGTTTTTTTTAACTTGGTGATTTGCAGCCTTTACTGTGCAATGTAGCTGGTTTTTATGGTTGGACAGGTGGCTTTTAACATCAAGAGGTTTTCAACCACATGGTAGTTTGATTTTGATGAGTCACCACAACTTAGGGCAGCTTCTTCTCCAGGAAAGCAGATGTTTCCATAGAGTTAGGGTCTCAAGCAAAGCAAAGGCGATGGACATCAGGAAAAGCCCTAGGCCAAGGGTCCCAGAAGAGGCACGACTCACAGTGACTGAAGCCAAAAGTGGACATTTCGGGGTGCAGCCTGCCCTGGATCAACAATGGCACTGGTCTTAGCGAGAATCCGAGGCAGCCCAGGACTTCCAGGGATGCTGTGGTTCCCCAGACCAGCCTAAGCAGAGCAGCTGAGGCTCAGAAACGGGGAAGAACTTTATTAACATGCACTGCCTAATGACTTGTGGACAGAACAATATTTGCTATTTCAAAATGACAGTGAGTTCAAGACCAACGTTCCCACCTTCAATTACTAGTGACAGGTTTGTGAGGGCAGTGCTGGCTTGGCTGCCTCAAATTCCACAAAGCCAAGGGGGCACATCTTGGATTTTCTCAGCTTGACCACAGGCTCAGGGGCCAGCCCCCACCAAGTGGTCTAGACTGGTCTTTATACCTGAGGGAGAAGTCTTCTCGCGGAGACAGGTTCCTTCAGCTACAGGAACCCCACAGAGGATGGCATGGAAAGAGCCAACTTGGCAGCAACTGAAAATGCCTGATACCAAGACACAGTGTCCCTGGCTCACCCACCAGGCTCAGCACACACTGGTGACAGACGCGAGGGGCTCCAAGGGAAGTGTCGACCAGGAGGTTTTGAATGTACTGGTTAGGAACTGGAACTCAGTTGGGAGAGACTCCCAATGGAAGGTTAAATTAGCGTTATCTACGCATTAACCACCTGGTAGGGGGACAGTGAGGGGAAATCCACCGTTGATACTGTTGTGGGTTTTTTCCTAGAAAGCTGGCATTTGAAGTATTGCCACATACTTGCAGAAATGCCCAATGGTGGCAATCCCTATCTTTTTTGAGATGCTTTTCTTTCTTATTCAGCACATTCAATATCCTTACATTTCCATTTCCCCTTTGGACTCTGTGTTTAGTTTAAAGCTCATGGATTACCATAGACAATAGGCTTAGACGGATTAGCATCCAGGAAAGGCTAAAATGGAAAACAACCCCACCCCCCACCAAATTCCTTCATTTGGGTGTCACTGGCTCTCTATTATAGTCTTTGGAACTCCATGGATGGGCTCTGGGAACATGATAGAGCCTGGGATAACACCTCTAGGAGCAGGGACTGGTTTGCTTTCTAAATTTGTAGGGTGTGTGACTATTGCAGTGATCATCTTGCTTATCCCTTTAGGTTCTGGGGCTCTTTAAAGTAAAGCTATAGATCTTCTAAAGCTGTCCTGACAGTCTGCCCATCTCTCCCCATCTAAGCATCATCACACTTTTGGACCAGCACACACCTGATATTAAGGACATGGCATAAACTCAATGGTTAATCCAAGGTCTGGGGCACCTCAGAGTGGAACCCTTAACCCCTCCTTCCCTGTAGAGGGAGCTACACCAGCAATAACCCTCCCAACCTCTCTGGTGAGTTTGGATGGAGCATCTGGACATAGAGTCCTGTCCCTTCACCACCTCTTTTGTCTCAGAAGCCAACCTGGCTACAGAGTGTGAATATTGTCATGCTATGAGTCTTACGGGGGCAGGATTCCCAGGGGCAGAGGCCAGACCTCATCCAGCACTGTCCAAGACGGGAGCTGAGGGCGGTGATAATTCTGAGATCCAATACGTTTAAGACACACTCCCCAACTGGTCTTAATAAAAAGTGGTATTTTGGTTCTCTATCTGCTGGCTCTTTGGTTTTATTTTATATTTGTCCAAAACTTAGGCAGGTAAGAAGTGCTACTTATTAGGTCCCTTTAAAGACATCATACCTAGAAAGTCTCAATCTTAATGCTCAAAAGTCAAGATGAAAAGATAAAAAAGAAGACAGTCCAAATAACACAGCATATGGGCAGCAGCCCCACAATCCCACTAGGATGGCTTGGCGCTGAGGGTCTGAGAGCAGACAATAAAGACTCCTCAAGTACGCCGAGGAGCCCAAGCGCTAGCAACAGGAAGGCACCTTTACCTCTGGAACATTGGGGCAGTACAGCCTGGGCCAAGCTGGAGTGAGGTGGAGAAAAAGGACAACTCACAGACCTGTCAATCACTCACCGGATATTTGCATCACCACCAAGGGGCCCCTGGCCCTTGAAATCACCTTGTCCTGCATCTGGCTCAATAAGCTAAGATTTCCCCATTCATAAGGCCCACAGTTTGCTCCATCCAACTGCGATCTGTGAAATCCTCATTCTGAAGTCCAAATATTCCTGCAGACTGCAAACCTGCAGAGTCTGATTAGAGGTGTTTTGCTCTCCAGGCTTCTACTCTTCTGCAGATTCCCAAGGAACTAGCTGAGTTGTCTCCACTGCGCTGTTCAAGTCCAAATCTGTCACCTACTGGTGATGTAATTTGGGGTAAATGGTTTAAGCCAGGCTCATTCTGACATTCATAAAATGGAGAATAATAATACCTACCTCTGCCAAGGAATTATGTGAGGATTAAATGAGACAATGCAGGTAAAGCATTTGGCCTGGCAGACAGTAAGCATTCATCTAATATTAGACTTAATCACGAGTCAGCTTTCAGAAAACCTCGCAGTCCTTGGACATGCGCCTTCATACGAGCCATGACTGAAAGTGGTAGGCAATGGCAATGGGCAGCAGATAGCAAGGCCAAGCCACAGACATGTTATAATGCTCACGGAAAAGGCTAGTTTTCACACAGATATCTTGCTGAAGAAGAAAAGGTCAAAACAGATGTAAAAAGATTCTCAATGGGTAGCAGATATAGCTCAGTGGTTGAGTGCCTGCTTCTCACGTACGAGGTCCAGGGTTCAATCCCCAGTACCTCAACAAAAAACCAAAACAAAAACCATCCTCAACCTCATTAGTAACCAGAGGAAATGTAAAATAAAGCCACAAGATAACATTATGCAGCCTACAAGACTGTTAAAAATTTTTTGAATGAGACTAAACAAGTATTCTAAAAGTTATGGAAAAACAAAAAAATGTACATGTTGCTGGCAGACTAGTTCAGAAAACACTCTTGCGTTAGCTAGTAAAGTTGAACACACACAGCCTACAACCCAGCAATGACTTAGTGGCACCCTCTCCAAAGCAGATCAGCGTTTGCATCACCTGGGAGATTGCTAAAAATACAGATTCTCAGGCCCAACCCACAGACCTACTGAATCAGGGGATGGGGCCAGGAACCTACATTTCAACAAACTTCCCAGTGATTCTTATGCAAGCTAAGGTTTGGGAAGCACAGTCCAAGAATATCTCTGGCCCTTATGCCTCAGGTGACATGTAGGGGAATGTTCATGGGAGCAAAAATTTGAAACCACACAAACAAGTCCATCAACAATAATTTGAATAAGTAAATTATACCATATTGACAGCATGAAATGCTCTGCAGCAGTGAAAATGAATAAATCATAGCCACATGGCTTAATGTGAACAAATCTTATAGACATAATGCTAAGCACAAGAAGCAAATAATAGAAAAATGCATTGTATATATGTATATATACACACATGTGCATGATACATTTATACATATCCATGATATATGCATATATATAACATCTCTCTAAATACATATATATAAGGAATATATATAATATATGATAAAACTATGAAGAAAAGCATTGAATAAATACTGGAAAAATTAGGATAGCAGTTATCTCTGGAAAAAAAGGGGGAATGGGAGAGGTACAGAGGAGCATACCTCTTTATATAGAGTATAATATACTGCTGTATTTTATATGCTTTATTCTTTAACTGTACGTATATGTTTTATATACTCACATGCATATATATATACATACCACATTTTACAATAAAAGGTTTTTTAAAAAGGATGAGCACATACACACACACACAATAGAAATGGATGCCAACCATGCATTGGGTTTTTTACATGATTCAAATAAATATCAAACCTAAGAACAGAGACTATGACATGAGGCTGCTCCCATGTGAATCCCAGCTCCACCACTTCACAAAATAACACTGGACACCTCAGCTAACCCATCTGTGCTTCGATGTCCTCATGTGTAAAATGGGTGTATGTGTGTGTATAATTAAATGAGTTAATATATGTAAAATGTTTAGAACAGTGTCTGGTGCATAGAAATTACCAAAAACCATAAGCCATTATTAAGAGAGAAAGATACTGAGTTAAAAACCACACTTCCTGCAATGAATTGTCAGTAAGCCTTCAGCATCTATGAGAACAACGAATATACTTCACTCTATTTTGGGAAATTCTGTGCTGGTACCAACCAACATAATATCATTACACTGAGTCAACTCTCTTCTCTACTAGGTCCTCAGCATCATGGTGAAAGTATTCACAGGCTGAGTAACTGCTTCCACGCTAGTCTCAAAACACACACACACACACACACACACACACACACAAGTGCATGGGCCCATGCCAGGACATTAAAGAATTAAATCAAAGAAACAAGGGACAGAGCTAGGAGAAGATACCAGAATAGCTCCTGACTGGTTCCATTACTCCCAAATCAAATCACTAGCAGCATAACAATCTATATACATTAGTCCTTTCCCTAGTTATAAAAACAGTGGAATTGTGTCAGCCTAGGAAACATCTGGTAGAATTTAAGGAGGAATGCTAAAATACATACCCTTCAAGTGTGGCTTCCAGAAGTAGTCTAAGGAGCACTGGAGGTCGTCCATGTGAGCTACATGCTACCTGACTATAATATTAAACAAAGCCTTGCACACATCAAGTCCTCAAAACTCACTCAAATAATTAAATCATCCCTTGACTGTGGTGGCATGAAACACTGGTAATAATTATGCCCCCAAATCTTCCAATAAATGGTAATAGAAAAATTGCTTACCAGGTTTTAAAACTTACTATAAATGACTATTATCAAAGAAGTAAAGGCCTGGGCAAGGTTAGCAGCATCTGCATCTTGCACTGTAAGTGATTTATATATATTAACCCACTTACTCTGCACAACAGCCTTATGACAGAAACTATGCATTAATCCCATTGTACAAATAGGGATACCAAAGGACAGAACTGTAAAGTATCTTGCCCAAGTTCACACAGCAAGCAAGCAGTAGAGCCAGAACACAAACACAGGTAGTCTGGCTCCAGAGCCTTCATTTTCAACCACTGTGCTACACTGCCTCCTTAGACTAATAAATCAGTATAAGTGAACACATAAAAAGAAATAGATTCAAGTATCTAGAGAAATGTTATATTTGGTAAAGGAAGCATTTCAGCACGTGAAAAAATCTTCTCTGACAAATGATGGTCACCTTTTTGTAAGTGTGTGCATGCATGGTATGTATATAAAACGTGGCGGGGGGTGGATAAAGCAAGACCCCCTGCCTCACACCACATACAAAAATAAATGTCAGATAAGTCAGATACCTAAATGTGAAAATGTAAACAGATAAGTAAAATTTAATATAGCATAAAGCTTGAGAAAACTGTATTTGGAGATTGACAGGCCTCAGTTTATATGTCAGCTCTCCCTCAGAAGAGTAATAGCCCAGACACACATCATATACCTTTTTTCGTTCAATCATGAAAATTTGAGACTTGGGAAAATAAGGAATCAGAATCATGGCAATATCCATTACATATGCAAATACTAAAAAACTAACCTCATTCTTTTCCAAAATGTCTTTATTTTCAGCCCTAAAATGTTGTGAGTGATCTGTCGAATAACCCATGGTCACATATTTAAATATACCACTATCCCTCTTTAAAACACAGCTCTATCAAGACACCCTCAGATAAGGCCAAAGACTATAAACCAAATTATGGCTTTAACTCATTTCATTTAAAAGTCTAAATCAATTCATAAATTAAATCAATGGTCATGATATTCTCCCTAAATGTTCTTAGTTACCTGCCAAACAGGAAAAACAGAACTGTGAATAAAATTGAATACTGAAAATGCAAACACTGTATGTAAACAATTACTCTTTAGGTAGAGAAACAACATGGAGGGATCAAAGCAAGTATCAATAAACTGAGGCCACACAAAGATCACATGTGCAAGAACAAAAACGTACAAGAGAAGCCGTGAAGCAAACAAATCCTTAGTGGGCAATCACCTATGGAATTTCTTTCCTTAGTCCTCATCATTATGCTTGGAATTCTCCATTTACGGGTTATATCTTGTATATAGCTTGTATATCTACTAAACCACCATTGTAAATGGAAAGAAAAGGTCTCTAGAAACAAAGATCTTGGGGCTAGGTTTGGTGTGGCAACCTCTGAAATCTTTTTTAAAAAAAAACTACACACATGCGCGCGAGGGTCAACCATACGCGAATATATACTGAACAACTGGAAAACTAGCATTTTGTTTTATTTAACAATTTGATTTAAACTTTTATAGAATAAAAAAATAAACCTGCATAAGGCCTTATTGAGAAGTGGGTCACTAGTAAGCTCAGACAAAAAAATTAAGCATCACCAAAAAGATTAGATTCTCTTAACCCCCAAAACCTTCAAGACTTCGGGTCAAAAAGATATTTAGTTCCTTAACTTCACCTTCCTTCTGACAAAAGGTCAGGGCAAAAAAGGTTATAAATTACTGAATCCCCAATGTCTTTTGTTTGTGGCTGAAGCAATATTCCCAACATGACTAGGATTACAGAAAAAAGGCATCAGATTAGGAAAGTCCACAGAAGACATTCCAAGGCTCGACACCATAAACATACAAGTGATCTTTTGCTGCAGTGAAAGAATCAATCTCTCCTCTATTATGCACTAGAACGTCCATAAGTCTTTCCTACTTTTGCGACTATTAAAAATATTTATGAAACCAATATAGGGATGATTGTACAAACTGAGTGGAAGATGCCAGACTCATAATATACTGTATGATTGCATCTGTATAAAGAACAAAATTAAGCAAAACTAATCTATGCTCTTAGAAATCAAGTGAGTAGTTACTATTGAGGGATAATTAAAGATTAGAAGGGGGTACTAGTGATGCTGTGTCTTGATCTCATTGCCGATTAAGTTATTTGTTCAGTTTATGAACACTCATCAAGCTGTCCATTTATATGTATGCTTTCCTGTATGCACTTTATACTTTCATATAGTGTATGTTGTGCGCATGCATGCAAACATGCATAATTTGAATTTTGAACTCCATGAAATGTAATATGGGAAAGCAGGACATTAGAACCCAACCTTGGAGATGCTGGCACCAGACAGACTCTCCTGGGGGTAGGTGCCAAAGGAGCTGCAAAAGGCTAACATTTTGGCTGTACAAAACACACTCTTCTTTATTTACTAGACCAGAAAGCCATAAAGAATGAACTTCAGACTTTGAACCTTTGTGTTAACCAATTAAAAGAACAAAAGAAAAAAATTAAAAGTCACATTCTCTGGTTTAATAAAGATTTATGTTAAGCAGAAGGAGTGGATTACATTGTACCCCCTCTAAACTTAATAAAATTAATAGTTCTTCAGTCATTTATTTCAGAGCTTACTTAATAGTTCCCCAGCCAACCAACACACATTTTGTTCAAGATTATAGTCAAAACAAGTATATCCACCCACTGACAACAGGTCAAGTTACAAACAAAATAGTTCCAGGCTTTCTCTGCAGCAAACAAATCAGTATCTATACTCAATTACTCTACAAAATACTCACAGGAAACCTGTTTGCAGTGTAGGTCTTATTGAGACATGGAATATATTTTTAAAAGGTACCAAATAAATTCATTTATGGAAGGAAAAATTAATTTAAATTATTCAAACATGGGAAAGGGCCACTGGAATATTTCAAAACTTAGTGATGGAATCTCTTTATTTTCACAATAAAGAACATGGGGGGAAAACACAGTACCCAAAAAACAAAAAAAAAACAAAAAACAAGTAGCCAGAGAGTTTATAGGCTCTTAGGTGGTATTTTAGTTGCAGGATGGACTCAAAAAAAATTATTTTTTGAGCACTTACTTGCATATTATTTAGTTATCAAGGCTTTTTGAAAAACATTATAGAAGTTACTATGAATCATTTCTGCAAGATTTTTCTTCGTTCTCGAAAAGAATATATCAAAAATAAATAAATAAAAATCCTAGCCAAGCACTGAATTTTGGCATCAGATTCCAAAATCAAATAAAATATTTAAGGCCAAGACCAAATAGAGAGTACAACTCAAAAGTTAACTGAAAAAAAACAAAACCCTCATATAAACTCAATAAAGAGGAACTAAGATTCCTCTCTGATACTATATTCATTCCCCAATGATCATACTAAAAGGGTAGAAGCCTTGTAGAGGGAGAAATCCATGTGCTTTGGAACAAAGCTAGATTTGACTCTGACAAATAAGGCTTTACTCCGGACTTTCATAATACTCAAAATCTGAGTTCCAGTTTCATCATCTCTAAAATGGGAATAAAAGTACTTGTCTAACAGGATTATAGAAATAATTAACTGTAGTAACATGAAAAGCTCCTAGCACAGTGCCAGGCACATTTACCATGCAAAGAGTTTACTTCCTTTGAAGTTACAAATACTTAATATTTAAGGTTTGTTTACTATTACCTGACATCAGTTTGAAAAGATTTGAAGAGATAGCATCTAAATATTTATATTTAAATTAAATAACATTTCACCGGTTTTCTCTGGTCTGTGTGCTCTTCTGAGATACATGAATTATCTAATAATAAAACACTGAAAATAAATTGTGAAATGGCATAAAACCGTGGATGTAGAAAAAACTGAAAGGGTCATCTTTGCAATCCTTTCTGAAAACAGTAACACAAAAGTTCAATATTTAGTGCAACAGAAGAAAGTTGAATTAACTCAATTTTTTTCTTATATAATGAAGAAAAAAATAGTCCTTTCACATACCTAGTTCCAGTAAGCCCTGAAATAATAATGATTCCCAATTATGCCCCCTTTTGATTAAATTTTTTTTTTACTAACTCCTTAATCTACCCCAAACCTTATATAATATATTAGAATGGGGAAAAAACTGGGTATAAAAGTTTTAAATTATGATAGTCAAGTATATTTGACCAAGAACCAATATTTAAATTACAACATATGGTAGTATAAAAATACACTATTACAGTTTTTTATTTATTTATTTTTATTATAGGTAGGCATATTTTGTGAAAGAAAACTTCAGAGATCAAGCATCTCTCTAAGTTACTCTATTATGAGTGCCATATTACCTTTATAATAGCATCTTCTTCTAAATAGCTTAAGCTGTTTTAAAAGCTAGACACATGACAGATATAGGCCATTTTATATCATTATATAACATGCAGAACTGTGTGGGAGAAAGTGTGGTCTACAATGTGAACTATGGTCCATGCTTAGTGGCAAAGCCCCAAGATGTGTCTATCTATTGCAGGTGATGTGCCACATTAATAAAGGATGTTTATGTGGGAGGTTGTGGAAGGAGTAGGAGGTGGGGCATATGGGAATCCCTACAATTTCTGTGTAACATTTATGTAATCTAAGTATCTTTTTAAAAATAAAAAAATAAAATTAAAAAAAAAAAAAAAAAGGCTAGACACAATTAATTCTCCCAGCGCCACCTGAGAAAAACTCAAGTTCAAATGTTTACCCAATCAACCAATGAAAGAAATAGACCAGCACACACAATTCCTATACTAAATGTTCTATGTCTCAAATTCAAGATACCAGTAATGCCCACAATAGACTATACTTTTAATGTCAAAACAGCTGAAACACTAAATATCCAGTTAAGAGAATACAAGAAATACCACAGTGGTTTAACTAATTGGTGTAATCTCTCAGGCACGGATAATTCAGCACATGTGGTCATCTTCCAGGTCAACCTGGAAACTACTCCATTATTTAGTACCTATTAATTTAGCCAGCCTTCCTTTGAACCTACTTATAGTTCAGCCTGCGTAACAACTTTAGGTTGTTTTGTGTTAGTTTAGGTCATTTTCATCTTATCTCTACTCTACTCAATTGTCTCTACTCTGCTTGATTGTTCTGTAAGTTTCTATCTTCTATTAATACTGTATATCTATGTCTTTGTTCAATTTATCCTCATTCATAAGGCTTGAAATCCCACTTATTATTTTTATCTATCCTTCTCTGTAGCTTTTCTAGGTTCATGGCCATCCCAATAACATGAGGTGGTTCAGCAATCATTCTCTTGAACTGTAACTAGTTGAACTAACATGTTTTGTACCACACACCAGGGATTCTCAAATCTGGCTGCAGAGTACATCATAATTGATCTAATCAGTTCCTACTTTTGGAATTTCAGTTTATTTTAATCTTTTAAAAACTATAAACAATGCTTCAATGAATATCTATCTATCTATATCAAGTGTACATCATGGATACTGGCCTATCTATAGAAAAGTAACTAGAGAAGGGCTTGCTAAGGTCAAAGGGCTATATTTTAAAAGTTGACCTATATCACTGAATACAATGGTTTTCATGAAGGCTATCTTCTCGCTCTCTCAAAGAAACATGAGAGTATAAAAGTGATAAGATAATTTTTATTCTCAATAATATTACACTTACTTTAAGCCTAATCGCCCGCCCCCAAAAAGTTTACTTTTACTTGTAAAAGCAGGCATATCCAATGAAGAAAAATTATGTTTAAACATCAAGCATATAAAAAATGCAGATGACTTCTAACTTAATATATGATAAACTATTGTTAATAAGGCCTCAAAAATCACACTCTACTACTCTGAATACCTAAAATACTCACGTTTTTAGTTTGAAAATTAAAGTCATTCCAAAGGCCTTGAACATAAAGGAAAAGGAGGCATACTGGAGATATTTTTAAGCAGTCTCTAGAATCACAGAACTGGAAAGTCCCTTAGAGATCAACTAATCCAACCAGGCCTGAGATTTTACTGTTGAGGAAAATGAGGTCAGGAGAATTTAAGAGAGGAGACTCCATGTGGACCAGATCTGAACTCCATGCTTCCTGCCCTTAACACTAGCTCTTGCCCTTGACACTTTGCAAAGGCAACTCATTTGCACGGAACAAAGTAGGCTCCTGGTGCCCAAATCACATGGTATTACACCCACAAAATAATCAATCACCTATTTATTGACACTTCATATCAAACTGTGGTGAATGTTGCAAGACACACATATTAGAAAGTCCTCACACAGACCAAGTGCAACCTAAGGGCAGCAACACAATGCAGTGAGGTTAAGTCCAGCTGGGAGCTCAGACAGGGAGAGCACAGCATACTACAGGGAATACCAGAGGACTATGAACTGCACAGGATTTATGTCTAACATAAAGTCATAATAGTAAGTCCAAATATTTCAAAAGATCCCATTTAGCTTTGAACTGACCTTCATCCTCCTTTAAGTCCATCACTTTATATGTGGAGAAGATACAGTTCTTTCTTATTGAAAGATTAATCTGAATTTACTTATTCCTCAGCATGAGTATGGTTAATTAAAACTTACCCATATTTAGTTAAAACTAAGACCAGTACCTGCACATATTAACTGATTTAATTTTTTGAAAACTTAAAACTTAAGTAAGTTTTTAGTAGGAAAAAAACAGAAATGTGAGGCATAATAATTCCTTGGTACAAGTTGTTTCAGCTTATAGTTCTTAACCCAACTTGAAAATACTTAGGTCTAGAAGGTGTACTGATGGCAAATATGAAATACTTACTCAAATGACATCAACTTCAAATGCGTCATATTTTTAAATGGTTGATAAAAATCATTGCCAAGTGCTTAACTTAATTACTTTTTGAATTTGAGCCAAAAGAACAAATTTGAATAATGTTAGCTTGGGAAAAACTGTAGAGTATACACACAAACACTACACTTCTTAAGTAACAGCTCTGATTTGTCTTTAAAATCACTTTTCTGACTTGAGAATATCCTCCTGAAAACAGGATGGGAATTTGAGTTACTTCATATTTAAAAAAAAAAAAAAAAAATTCAAAGCAAGATTAACTGTTGCTTTAAGTCTTGATATACCCTAAAGGTTAATGAGGCATAAAAACATTAAAGAATTGAAGATTTTTAATGAGAAAGAAAATTAAGTATAGTTCGGTGCAATACACTGTCACCAGGAAGACTTTAGTCTCTACATAAAAAAAAATGACAATCCAAAAAGAACTTCATCTTAAAAATCTCAGTTCGAACTTTTAGAAGAAAGACGGATGCAGACCTGGATGAAAATGTGATAGTCAAGAAGAACCCTACACATATTTCTAAACTAGCAAAGAAGGCTTAATATATATTTATATATATATATATATAAATCTAATATAATATATATATTCCTTTGGGTATAGGCCTACAAAATATCTTAGGATATAGGATTTATTCTAGCACATTTGCAATGCACCAACTATTAATAATGACCACATGTCACAAGAAGAAAGATAAGGGCAGAGATATGCAAAACTCCATCCAATAAGTAAAATAAACTGAACACCAAGTTAATTCTCTTTACTTCTACAAGAACTGATGCTACAAACACATGAAAATCAAAGGAACACTGGAAACAAATACATGTATTTTATCTGTGAGATGATTATTATAGCCTAGATTTTCCACATCTTTTAAAACAATTGTCTCTTTTTTATGTACATTTAATGTGTTAAATATTAACCTCTTTAAATTCTATACCTAATAGGTGAAAAACATGTAAGGCTTTTTCAAGTCATTCATCCAGAGTTGAAAGCAGGGCCTGTGTGATAAAAAATCTAGAATTTTAAAGAACATTAAGGTAATGTCTTGATGCTTCATAACCCAATACAAGTATATTCAAATTACAACATTAGAGTTAGGCAATTAAAATGTGAACTAGAAAAACAAAACAGGTTTCTATTTTGTAATTACTAATGGGTAATATAAAAAAAACTGCTTTTTAATTTTTCTCCTAATGATAAGCCTATTTAAGAATCTGAAAGTCACTTGCAGAATTTTAAAAGAAAGCTTGTCATAACTTTGCCTAACTTTGTGATTTAAATATTTTATCCATGGGTTAGTGAAGTTTATTGCTCAAATCGTCTTGGTTTTTGTTTTTTGTTTGTTTGTTTGTTTGTTTTGGCAGAGGACACTACTGATACCTTAAATTAAAACGAGGAAGAAAAAAGAAAATCTTGCAGCTGAATATCATAACATGCAAAACTGACTAGAATTGTGCAACTCTAGGTAACAGAATAGCTGAGCTAATAATCTCTCAAAGTAAAGTAAGGAATACAGAGTTAACAACACGAAGCCTTCTTTTAATATTCAATTACTTCTCTTTAGTCTGAAAAAATAAGGTTGCTCTGTGTCTCAACTACTAACCTACACATTCTCTTTGCTAAAACTCTTGGCTGGCTTAGTCTGGCCTGAGAAAACTAGAGTTTTAGCAGCAGACATCCGCAGAGAAGCACTTTCCCTTTGTAGATAGATAGTTCTCCGTTGTTCTGGTATATAAAGCAGACCATTAGCACCAAGTCATTTCTAACCTCAGTTGTACAATCCACATGGCGCCCATGACCCTAAAACTCATGATGCAAAAACTGTTTTGCTTCCACTCCTAAGGACCTCGCAAATCACTTAATGTTACTGCTTGACTTGCACTCATCAATTAGAAGACTGCCAAATAACTTGATGACAAACTTATAATTTCCCCTCTCGTGAAGGTTTACAAATGGCAAAATTGGTATAGAAGAAACTGAGAAAGAATATACAATGGAAAACATAGGAACACTCTTTGACTTTTATAAATGGTATTTTTAAAGCATGCTTAAGGAAAAAAAGAAAATGACCTACAAAATTCACACCTGACTTCAAGACAAAATGACTAAGGAGGAAATGAGACTGCTCCAGTCATAACATACTTAGGATGTCCATAGTAGGAAAACCAACACGTCTCGTCCTAACTTCCCTGCACAGTGAGTGTGCAGTTAAAACTTACTTTCAGATCAAAAAGTTACTGAAAACCACCTACTGCTGGATTCACATTCTGAGGATTTTTAAGCGGTTCAAAAAAAAAGTCCACCCAATGATGTCCAAATAATATTGTTGTCAAAAGTAAGATTTTTCGATCTATGCAACTCCTTTGCTAAAAAGACAAGAAAGAAAACATCTGATGGACACAGGATTCTTAAGTTTGCCTTGCCTGCCGCTTAACTTCAAACATTTGAAAAAGCACGTTTTCCCTTTTTCCCCTTCAGCCTAACCTCTTTTTAAAGAAGAAACAATAAATGAAGTGACAGGAGGTGAAAAGAATGAGGAGTGTGCACGCCAAGAATAAAGGGCGGTTTTATAACAGGAGGTACTTTTGTTAGCAAGTGACTGGCAGGTCTCCTCCCCCAAACTGGAAGAAATTCCATCCAATCCCCCAAACTGCAGAGGCCAAAAATGTCTAGTCTAATACTTCTGAAATCCCAGAGTCAAGAAAAAGCCGAGGGAGTTCTGGCGAGTGGGGGAAGGGGAGGGAGAAAGACCGGCGGGAGAGGAAAGAACAAAAGGAGAAACCCAAGAAAGCAGAAAGGAACGACGGGGCCGGGGCTGCCCGGTAGCCCGTGACAGGGAGCGAGCCAGAAAGTGGGAAGCCCGACCCAGAGGAGAGCGCGGAGCCGGCTGAGCTCGGCAGGGCTGGGCAGGGCCGGGCGCGCCGCACCATGGCGCACCATGGACAGGGCTCGGCGCGGCGGTGGCCCACACCCCTCTAGGGGGAAGCGGGAGAAAGCTCCAGAGATCGCGGGCGCCGGCCCCCGCCCGCCCCCGGCGCCCGCAGCACCCCCAGCGGCCAGAGCGCACCCAAGCCCTGACCCTTAAAGACCAAGAAGAGAGGAGATCCACACCATCTGTCCCTGCCCGGACCGCCCCCAGCGCAGCTGCACTTGCCAGCCGCTCCAGCACTTTTCCAGGCTCCCACCCAGCGGGCAGCCCCTACCCACCGGCGGTGGGCAGGGGACCTCCCCGGGCGGGTTTCCCTGGGGCCCTGCCCCACGATGAGGGCGGACACGCCCCTCTCCCGCAGCCGCCCCGGGACCCCGCCGCCGGTGGGGTCAGAATCCGAAACCCCTCAAGTCCCCACCCAGCGCTGAGGTTGCGGGCGAGGATGCGCGGCGTGGCCTCCAGGGACCCGACTGGTGGGCCGAAAAGGACCTCGAGAAATCCTCGGGCCGGACGCCGCGGGAAAGTTGGGCGGCCGGGCTGGGGTCCCGCGGCACGGAGAGAGGAGGGCACCGCGACCAGCCTGGCTTGAGCAGGTGCTTTCCGCCGCATAGCAGTCTCCCAGTACTGTTAAAATGAAAAGGCTTAGCGCTCTCCAGAGGGTGTGAAAAGTGCGGGAGGCTCCTAGCCAACAGGCCCCCGAGCCGCACATAGGATAGAGCACGCCGGACCGAGGGAAAGGAATAATACCCGAATAACGGAACTTCTCCCCGCCGGGCGGGATTTGGGGCGCGCGGGGCGAGGGGCTGTGTGCGGAGACGCCGGCCCGCATAGACCCCTCCGGGCAAGGGAGCGAGGTATTCTTTCCAGGTGGGGCTGACGCAGAAAACTGTGAGTCAGGAAAGCAAGAAAAAAGGCAATTCTGGCCTGGGATAGAGACAATAGGAGAGTGGAGCCCTTTGGCACCAGAGACGCGCGGGTGGAGGGGTGGGGTGGGGTGGAGGCAAGTCCCGTAACTAAGACACCAGAGTGAGAATTCCTACTGCAAACTCGCGACTCATTCCTGCAGAAATAAACAAACAAAAAAAAATTGGAGCAAAGTGCAATGCGGGGGGTGGATAAAAAGCGCAAAAAACTGCAAAACCTAGGAGATCCCCTGTCTCACCCTTCTGCTGGCTGGGGACATCCCCCCGCGCGCTCGCCGGGCCCCGAAGGAGGAGTAGAGGGTGCCTGCGATCGGCCCCCTGCGGCCCCGCCAAGAGAGGCGCGGGAGACCTGCTGGCCCCGCCAGCCCTGCCCCAGCGCCCGCCGGAGCCTCGTGCTTGCGCAGCTCCCGGCCGCACGGTGCGGCACTCCCTGCCTGGGTGCGCAGCCCAGCCCCGCAGCGGCGCGGGGAACAAAGGGACCCGGCACCACCCGCCCCACCCCGCCCGCAGGGACCGCCACGTACCTGGAGCAGGGCTGCCAGCAGCGGCAGCAGGGTCCGCGGCGCTCCCACTATCCGGCACATGGAGGCGGAGAGGGGCCGAGCGAGGAGCCGGAGGCGGCGGCGGCGGCGGCGGCGGCGAAGGCAGCGGCAGCACCAACAGCAGCGCGAAGAGACGGCTCCAGGCAGTTTCCACCCCTTCCCTTCCCCTCCCCTCCCCTCCCCACCCCCTTCTCCGCTGCTCTCCTCTCCCCTCCAATGGAGAGAGAGCTGATGACAAATAGCGGGCCGCGGAGTCCGCGGGACTCGCACCAGGAGTAATAACACAGACCGAGAGATCAAGGGGCTGGGGAGGGGGCGGGGGAGAGGGGCGGGCGGCGTGCGTGTGAGGGTGTGTGTGTGTGTGCGCGCGTGTGTGTGCGCGCGAGTAGGCGGCGGTGGCAGCGCAGGCGGCTCCGCTCTGGCCCAGAACCCGGCGGAAGCCGCGAGGGATGCGGGCGGCTGGGACCTTGGCCCGGGTAGAATGAGGAGCTGGAGGCGGAGCGGATGGCGCTCCCCGGCAGCTGCGCCACGCGAGGTTTCGGGCTCGTGGCTAGGTTGCCTCCGCGTCCCCTCTCCAGGGCTACTCGGCGCGACCCAGACGCCGGGGAGAGTGCCGCGGGCCGTGTGCGCCGCAGTTCAGCGGGCAGCAGTCCCGCCGCCCCGCGCCTTGTCTGCTCGGGGGCCGAGGGCCGCTTCTCGTCGCCCCTCTCCCGGCGAGTTGGAGACTGTTCTCCGGCCTCGGCTGCGCGGGGAGGAGGCGGGGGCCCGTCGTGGCCGCCCTCGCTGCCTGCGTGCCGGCGCCCGCCCGCCGGCCCTCGCCCTGCGCCTCCCCCCGCCGCCGCCGCCCGCGCACCCTCGCTTGGTCCCCGAGCTCGCCGCACGCGCTGCCCGGCCGGCTCCCCGCTCCTTTCCCTGCCCGCCGCCGCCGCCGCCTTCGCCCCCGCCTCCTGCCTCCGCGGAGCCTCCCCGCCCGCGTCGTGGCCAATCGGAGGCCAACAAGCTGCGGCGGTAGCCGGGCCGAATGCGCGGCAGCCGCCCGCCCCCGCCCTGCCGGAGCGCCCCGTTTTTTGCTGCAGCCCGCGGGGGGTCGCCGGAGGGAAGCCTGGGGTACGCGGAGCACCGCCCTGGCAGGTGGAGGGCTGCGGAAAAATGAAATAACTTGCGCAGGAACTTGATCAGTGACAGGTTCACAGTCTTTAGACCGTTGTCGGGAATCTGACGGAGAAGAGGACTGGGGGAAGGGAGAAGAGGGTACATGTCTTCTTGGTAGCCTAACGCACAGCCCCTTTCTGTTTGTCATTCTTTGGAGATGGATTATTTTTCTGGGCAGAGGCAGACACAGCAAACTAGGTACGAAGGCGAAGCTCATCCTGGCCATTGTTGTCTGCCGCGCTAGC